>VIGQ01001950.1:32500-36713 GCA_009663005.1 Actinidia chinensis | reverse complement strand
CTAATATTCTCATTTCTCACGTGTAAATCACATTCCTATTCTTTCCTTGAATCTTGTTTCTGTTAGTCAATTGTGTGACTCTAGTTGTTTGTGGTTTCTTTTTCTCCACTTCTTGTCAGGTGGCAGGACTCACCAACCCAGAAGCTGATTGGGACAGGCCATATGCAGGGGGATTATATGTCTTTGGACCAACTGAGTGTAACCTACAGTTGCTGTACTAAGGTCGATTTTGTCTCTTTTATTCGATTTGAGTCTCTTCTTCTAGTTTTTATTTATGGCATTCCTCGTCTAGATCATGTCTCCCGTCTTCTCGTTGCAGTATTTAGCCTCCACCGGAGCCTTAGATATTTTGTTGCACATGATATTTCTACTTGCAGTGGTTGTAAACTACAAAATTTTCTTTCCTATCTTTTAATAAGTAATCTCTTTTCTCTTTGCACCTTTTAATAATTTAGTTTTATTCTGATATTGGGGGACGTTGTCCTGTTGTACCAAAGGCGGATCTCATTTTTATTTTTATTTTATTGATGAATTACACTCGTTATTGTTTGGTTTCTCTTATTAAAATCATTCTGAATTTTTTGGGTATTTTAAATCCTTTCGTGTTTCATCGTGAAAACACAATATTCTGTTGTTATCAAATATTTTCGGTGTGATTTGGGTGGTGACTATACTCTCTCAATGAAGTTTTTTGAGTTGCTTATTTAGAATAGAAAACTGTTCATCAATCCTCTTATACTATACTCCAACCAAAATAGAGTGGCTTGAGAGGAATATTGGCATATTGTTGACTGTTCGGTCTCTCCTTACTGTTTTCCTTTGGTTCCTAGTGTTTTTCTGAGGCGAGGCAGTTCTCACACTCGCTTCGGGTCATTAATATGATCCTGTCATCTCATATTTTAGGCATGTGTCCTTTGGAAAAAGGTAGGGGTCTTCCTTTGAATTATTCTTCTTTAAACAGGCCGTTATTGGCGAAAGGATTTTGATTTGATGGATTTGGAATGAGGGGGGATTTATAATAAGATGGGACTCACCTTTTAAGAAGGGTGGATTTTATACTTTGGTGTTTTTGATGTGTTTTGGAGAAGGGGGATTTTGAATTTGGATATGATAGAAATAAGATTCAAAGACAAAATTAATAAACCGCCCCACTTATTAATTAGTTTGTTAATCTTCCCTGTCCTTTCCTTTCCTTCGCTCCCCTCTCTCTTCTTCATCTATTTCGCTCCTTTCCCCTCCCCTTTTTTCCTTCCCTTTCCTCCTACTTTCCCCCATACATATAATTCCCTTTTTAATTTTTGTTAACATTATGCCAACTTCATTTAGTCTAATCTATTAGGTATAAATATATGACTCACAAAATTTTAATATATTTATGTATCAACAACTTTTTTTGTTGCACACTTGCCTTGAAAGCCCAGGAGGCAACAACAAAACCTCTATCCTAATCACAAAATTAAGCTCAAAAAGACTAAAAGGCAAGGACAAATGCCAAGGGAAAAACAACCACAAAAATATAAAAATTATCACATACCAACATCATGGGAATCAATCACTCATATAACAAGAAGATACAACACCAGATGAGAACCACACCCCAAAACAAAGCTACCGAGGAACCAACCAAATAAGAGAAAAATAGGAGGAATTATTCCATGCACAATCCCGCATGGATCGGCAGCTATGAAAACCAAAAACAAAACATAAACATCACATTTTATCACAAAAGTTCGCCAAAAATCACCCTCAACCTCAATCATCCCAGGAATCATGATGGAATATTAATACAACAGTACATATTCCCACAAACAAGCTCACTTGTATAAATCATTTAATAATCAAAACTTTGAGCCACCAAATGCCTATTGTATTGAATAGCACAAGTTCACCAACCAAATATTATAAACATCAAAAACAGAAGAGGGTGTTTTTACCCTCCTAACCTTGAAATTAGGGTAAATGACAAAACAAAACTCATAGAAGAAAGACGTAAATTCCATCATCGAAATGTAACAGAAAAAATGCATAATGCATTTTTAGTAGATTAATTCATTTTTCCAATGGGCAATCCTTCGTCAAATTTCAACAAAGGAAATCCAGTATACATCTCTAACCCAATGTTTAACAGCCATATATATACACAACAACTACTCCAGAAACCAAAGTTACATGTAGTTATGTTGGGTCAGAAGAGAAAACTCAACATAATCCACGAGATGAAAACGACAATAACACTCACCACTCCAATCAGAGTTCGAATAAAAACCGTAGATAGATACATAACTTGTACTCTACTGAAAGCACGATCAAGACAGCAAGTGGGGCATCGAACCAACCCTTTCCATTGCCTACAAACTCCTTCAGCTGGTATCTCATCTTTGTCGGAAACCTTCCTGCTTTTCTGTAATTCAAGGAACAACTCACATCTCCACAGTCTTCACACCATACCCGAATGGTTGGGCTCAGATGAACACTTGCAACATGTTCACATTAGTATCTTAGTAACACAATTTGCCAAGGATTGGCCTCATAGTGCCAATACAAATATCAATCAATGATTCATTATTTGTTCATCACAGTTTTCCTATTTCAAAAAACCAAAAATTTCAGATTTGTTCTCAATCAAATAAAAACAGTAATTGCATCATTATGCCCAACCAAACTATAAGTTTTACTACAAATTTTACAATCATTGTCCAATCAAACATTTTTTATTTGATTCAAACACACATTCATAAGCAACAAAAAGTTTCCATATTTAAAGCCACTAGAAATAGCAGTAGGAAAGAAAGCAAAGATCAAGGAGATGGAGGCCAACTAGTAACCCAAAATTCTCATCAAACCCTTCATAGAACCTCAGTTCTGACTTTCCTTCCTCATCATAATGTTAGAAACAGAGAGAAACACAAGGTCTTCTACACCTTCTCCCTCCAAAAACCAGTACCATGAATTTGAGAAAAATGAGTCCTTCTTAAGTACAGGAACTCCCTATCCCTCATTAAGTAATGGAGCACTAAAAAAGACCCCCAAAAATTCAAAATAAAATTTTTTAAAAAAACAACAATATGGAATCCAACAAAGGATATGAATCAAGCTCCACAACTGTCTAAATGAACCATATTTTACCAATCAAACATACACCAAGGAGCCAAAGCCAGAAAAATAGAGTAATTAGGGATGAGTAACCTCAATATTAACAAAAAAACAAATCCCAAATGCAACAGAAAAATCAAACACCCACGACCAATTCGAGCAAGAACACATCCAACCAAGTATGAAAATGCATTTGTGGGATCAATATATCTAGAAAATGGGCTCAGTGCAATATTTAGGGGCACCTTCATATTAGGGCAAACCAAAAACTTAGGACAATCTGATATTCGACTAGATCGATAAGCCAAACCAACACAATGTACGAATTATCAAAAAACATCACTGATTAGGGCACAATCAGAGAGCATGGGAGGCATACCACACCCTTCTAAACCAAAAACACGGATGAACAATGGAGTTTACCAGCCCCATTACACATACCTAATTGAAGAGAAGATGAGGTAGAGAAGATGAGGGCACAATGGTCATTTCACCACCACGCGAGAGGACCGAGTGACACGGACGGGGTTACCCCCGTGTACATCACAATCGGCCAGTGGATGGATTGGAAGATGACGGCAAAGAAATCAGGGAGAGAAAACACACGCCAAACTCAAGAGAAAGGAGAGAGGAGGGAGAGAGAGTATATCCGGGAGAGGCCAAATCCGGGGGGACTATCTCCGGATCCAAAATGCTTGTTAAGAGTTTTCCTTTTTTTGGTTGTGCTTATTTTGTGCTTCGTTCTCGTGTAGAACGTAGTAAGTTATCTTCTCGTTCTGCACTTGTGTTTTCTGGAATGGTGAGGTCAAAAAAGGATATCGTTGTTTTGATCATGTTATCATAATTCTAGTGTACGTCCATGTTGTGTTACTGAGCATATACGTTTCTTCTCTTATTCCTGATAGTTACTCACAACTTGGACTAAATCTGATCTCATTCGCATTGAACTTTTTTTGAGAATCAATATACATGTTCACCCATCCTCCATCCCTTACAGACATGGGTATTTTCGCATCTGATGTTCCGATCAAGGTCGGTAGCCTCTACCTCCCCAAGCAAAATTATGAGACCTATGGATATCTTCAGCCTCTGCTAACCAACAACTGATGAGATTGTGGAT
>VIGQ01001950.1:17500-22500 GCA_009663005.1 Actinidia chinensis | reverse complement strand
CTTTGTACCCATATATCTTAACCGAATCTCACTTTTTTATCATTCAGTTCTAATATGACTCTTTCATCCATATTTCGTTCAAATAAGTTACTTAGGGATGTTTATTAACTGTTTTATTTTTTTTATTTTATTTTTTAAAAAATAAAAATAAAAATTTATTTATGTTTCTATTTATAAATAAAAATAAGATAAAATTACTACAACTATTTTTGAAAATAGTGAAAACAAAAAAAAATATTTTTGTTTTGTTTACAAAATTTTTTCATCTAAATTTTTTCAATCACCACCACCACCGCCTCCTTCCCTCCCACCCCGTCACCACCTCCACTTATTTTTTTAAAATAGTTTAAAAAAAGTTTGAACACAAACATATTTTTTATTTTTAAATAGTGTTAAAACTAAGTTGAACACAATCTATTTTTATTTCTGTTTTATAAAAACAATAGAAAATAAAAATAAACAAATCAAAATATAAAAAACGTTACCAACATACCCTAAATACGTCACTTTTATCTTTCAGTTTTAACAAAATCTGAAGTCTTTTTTTAGGTTTTACTACTACATTAGACCAGTTTTACTAATTTTTCAAGCATATTTTTATGACTGTTACCGACTAATAGCGATAATAGATAAACCTTCTTGCTTTGGCCATTACTAATTTCACGTCACCTATTACCCTCTCCAGAAAATTTTATCTTTTTCCCGTGACACTTGAGGGAGTGAAAACATAATTTATTTGTGAGAATATCAACCAAATAAATTTATAATTTTATAATTTATCGAGATAATGAGTGTGTGTGTAACTTTTCTAGAAAAATAAAATTATAATTTTTTAGTAAATATTGTTAAAAATATTTTTTTTTTTTCATAAAAAGATTTTTCTACATAAGACTTATTAATGACTTGCATAACTTAAAAATTGGAATAATTTTACAAAAAGTGTTAAAATTAATAACTAAAAATTGTTTCCTTTTAAATTTTTAATATGAAAATGTAAAGTTTTAAAATTTAACTATTTGTTTAAATTAAAAATAATAAAACTATTTATTGATGAAATCTATTTAACCTCTGCTTCATCTCCTTATCCTTGCACTTAAACCTTCTTATTTTTTGACAAGTAACATTTCTCTAGAGATCCAAATAAAAAGTAATTTAGACATCTTTAAAAAAAATCGCCCTAATTAATATATCTTATGGAAGCATGTATTTTGAAAAAAGTTACTATTTTTGAAATAATGCTTACCACTTTTTCAAAAAACAAATTCAACTTCTTGAGTTAATGGTAAAGAAATGCTTAACCACCATAATTGTGGTTCACTAATCATGATAAATAAATATCAATCTGTTCATCCTTCCTAATTACTATATTATATGAAAAAGTTTACCATGTAATTTAATCAAAGTTACAATTCAGATATTAATTTTGTTTTTACAAAATATACAATAGCTAATTTTACATTAGA
This sequence comes from Actinidia chinensis, assembly GCA_009663005.1. NCBI lineage: Eukaryota > Viridiplantae > Streptophyta > Magnoliopsida > Ericales > Actinidiaceae > Actinidia > Actinidia chinensis. The sequence continues at coordinate 21,037 of VIGQ01001950.1, read as the reverse complement.
TCGAGTATACTTATTCTATGCCTAATCTATTTTTATATGCATATACATATATATGTAAATATATGTAGATATATGCATATACATTTATATAAATACATAAAGCTTGCATGTATTTATGCATTTATAAGTGGTGAATTGTAAGGGTTTTTAATTTCAAGGGGTAATTTTTTTACCTATATCGACAACTCTATATTTCCGTTAACCCTGTCTTAATCCTAATAGTTTAGTAAGAAGATTTGTAAGAGTTTTTAGTTCATGGGATAAAGTAAAAAGTATTAATAATTTAAAGGGATAAAGTATAATTAATTCATTCAAATTATTAAAGCCATGTTTGTTTTGAAGATAAGAATGTTCAGGCTGTTTGGCATCCCGGAGATGTTCCGGATTTGCCACTCCCGGGATCTTTTTTTTTTTGGGTCTTCCTTCTCTCTTCATCTCTGGGTTGACTTACAATTTTGTATCCCTGATTTCTTCACGGATGGCTTCCAAATCCGTCCACGCCGAATATTAAAAAACTAACGACAGGGGTTTACCCCGTCGTGGTTCACGCGGAGCACCGCGTGGTGGTGAAAGACGGTTGTGCCCTCGTTGTTGGCTGGGTTAACTTTTCTAAACGAAAAAACACGAATTTCGAAAAATTCATCAATTAGACGAGAATAGAGAAGGAATGGGTTTGAATCAATGCACTAGTTGGTAAGATGAAAGGGAGGCTAGAGAGCTCTTTACAAACCCATAAAAAACACTTAAAACCTATGACCGTCTTGATTGTGACATCGGCCGTCCTCTCCCATTATTCCTATGATGACCTCGACCTCTTTTCCATGCTTCCTTCTAAGATGAGCCTGCGACTCAACTTCGATCTATCATGCCCACTCTTTCTTTCCGTGCCTCTTCATTGAATAGGGCATCTTGACTGTACTCTAGTCAACTTCTCATCATGTGGCGGAATTGCTGAGAGAACCACCAATGTCTCCACTCTCTAGTAAAGGAACTCAGAAGCAGTAGAGCTTGCATCTCATCGTCAAATAGAGGTCAATACTGGCCAACTGGTTGACCAAATTTTGGAATTCACTCTAGGTTCCGCCACAGTCCCCTCTGAAGCTTCAAGTTCACAAGCCTCCTCATCAATAGGCCTTGTTCGAGATGTTTTCGCTTGTTACACTTCTCCCATTTGGGTCCATAAACTCGTAAGCATGTCTCTTGTGCACATGGTGGAACACTTGTGTCCAATACCTGTCTGATTAAGCCCAATCATTTCCTATTCATCTTTATCCATTCCTCATCCTTCTTCTCTATAGGTTGTCTCATTTTCTCCAAAGGATCGTGCAAAATTTTTACAGAATAGAATGTCTTTCATCCTTGGTTTCAATAGGAATAATTGGTAGCTGAAAGCCTAATCAAGCTCTCAAATTATTCTCGCCTTTTACTTCTCTCAATAGAAGTAAATATCAGAAAAACAACCTAGCGGATGAATCGGAATGCCGAGAAAAACTCAAAGGGCTTTTCTGTTAAAATCAGACATTTTTGGAATCCAAATTGAATAAATCAAAACTTCAGGGACTAAATTATAATTTTTTAAAATTTAGGGATCAATCTATAATTAATAGAAAGTCCAGGGACTGAAAGTGCAATTTACTGTTTTGGTCAACGGTCAACGGTTAACCGATCAATGCTCGATCAACGGCTTGACTGGTCAACGGCTCAGTTGATCAGTCAATGTGCGCGGATCGGCTCGGCTAGGAGCGGCGCGGAGTGGCTCACTCGCGGCGCAGATCAGCTCACGCATGGATCGTCTCGGCTGGCGCATGGGTGTGTGACCTGTGAGTTGCCGCCACTCGCTGGCGCGTGAGAACGCGTGAAGACTCGTGGGAGCGCGTGCAAGTGCGTGGGACCCGTCTCTGGGCGCGTGCAGGCGCGTGGGTCAATTCTCTGGCGCGTGGGGGTGCGGGGCGAGTGGAAGGCACTCGTCTTATTTCTCTGGAGCGCGTGGGATGCGTGGATCTGACGCACCGAACCAGGGCGGCGCGTGAGGGGCTCGTTTGAGTCTGATTTTGAATCTGTTTTGGTTGCTGAAGCTTCGTCTCGACGAGACTAATCTAGTGGTATGCTCCAAATATCACCCTTGGAGCAACTTGATTTGGCAGAATTCGAAAATAGGATTTCGATCGCATGCCGAAATCACTACGGTTGACTCGGAACTTGGCTCTGATACCAATTGTTGTGGCCCCAAAACGATTAGTTACCAGTCACTACTGCAAACATCAACCACACACAAGATAAAGATTTACATGGTCGGACCAACAAGGTCTACGTCCGCGCGAGAGGAAATAATAATTCACCTATCGTCGGAATTGAATTATAATGAATACAAAGGAGGCAGATCACACTTCAACTCACTCATTTCTCATTCTCAATCTCCAGTCGCTCCTCTTCTCTCACAGCCTCTCACTCTGATACTCTAACAGAGTTTATCCCGTCAAATCTCCATCTGCACTCCCCTCCTTCTTGCGTCTCCAAAACAAGAAGAGTTTATATAGAGGAGGTTGGCCTCCATATTTGACAATGAGAGCCATTATACTGACTCCAATGTATCCTTCCTTCTCTCTCTGCTATCTTTTTTCTTCAGCCTCTATCAGCGGACTTTCGTATCTGACAGCTTGCAACCAAGAATGCATCTTAGAAGAAGGAATGAGGACTGTGGTAAGGCTTGGGATTGGACCTTGGGCTTGGCAACAAATGGCCTTCATTGGCCTGATCCTAGGGCTGGACAAACACACAACCACCCATTACACCTCCCCCACAACCCTCCACCACCACGGATCTTAGTCCCACTCTCTTCACCACCACCATCGACACATGGGCATGGGATTGGGTGTTGGTGGTCCAATTCAGCCAACTCAACTTTCACCGTAATCGAATCCAACAACCCAAATTGCTCCAATGCCACAATCAGACTGCCGTCGTAAGGTTGATGCCTCCATGGAGGGACACTAACCTTTCTGCTCGAGTCGCCTCTAGGAGGCTGTCGCCGTTATATCAACATAGCCATTGCAATCTGTTGCTGCCGCGCGCCATGGAATCTGATGCGTAATATATATATATATATATATATAGAGAGAGAGAGAGAGATGAGAGAGAGACGAGGAGTTCGGCTTTCAATTAATAGGTTTTGATTCAATCACTTAGAATTTTGAGATTGGGGGGGGATTCAATTCGTTGTTTCCCTGATTGGATTTTTGTGGTTAATTGCGATTTTGTGTGAATGATGGCGGGGGGAGTGATTGCTGCCATTATGGTGTGGGGAACTATTGCATTCTTATTTTTTTGAAGTATGCATTATGTATGTGTGCGGTATGTATCTTATAGTAGATAGATTAGAAAACAGCGTGGTGGAGGGTCTGTCAATGATGTCCGGGCAGTGTTGGAAGGGATGTTGCTGGCAGTGCATCGACAGGTTTTGGGTGATCCCTAGGGATGGATGGTTAGGGTATATTTTGCTCTGCACACGCGCGGAGTATATATATATACAGAGAGTGT
>VIGQ01001950.1:5000-7500 GCA_009663005.1 Actinidia chinensis | reverse complement strand
AGTACTAAAATACACATAAGTAAATATAAGAATAAAATGTTATTAATTAAGACACTATAAATAATATTTATAATGTAGAGTCGTTTAGCCTACAGGTTACTGTTTGGTACCTAATTTTGACTAGGTTAATTAAAAAAATTTTTTGATCGTATGCTATGATTTTACAATTACTTCTTCAGTGGCAGATAAGATGTTTACATGTTTGTAAATTACGATAATTGAGAGTGATATAATATTTTTATTTGATTCTTATTATGGTGTTAATTAATGATATGAATGCCTAATTAAGAATGTATATTTGTTAATTATTTATGGAGTTCTTGATTTTTTTTATTTAGTTAAAGAATGATTGTTTTTGAGAGCAAATCATGAAAAAATAAACAAAATGTTTAATCCAGAACTTATATTCCATTGCAAAACAAATAAATGCATATTGAGATTTTACAGGATAATCATCGAATTGACTGCATTTGTTATTCAATTTTAAATTGATTAAAATTTTAATCCGTTAAATTTAATCTCCAAAAATAAACATGACCTTAAAAGATGGGATATGACACAAAGTCATTGAAAGGGGGTAAAAAAACCACACAACAAAAAAACAGGCCAATCAATTCTCAGTGAAAAATATTTCCTTTTTGACAAAGTGTCTGACAAGGAATCATCCGTCTCCTTGGTTCCTTTTCTTTCTTTCTTTTCTATTAATATTATTATTATTAGGTGCTCTTTAACAACCTTCGCTTTTGATAAAAGTCTGATTGGTTAAAGATATTGGCTGTCGCTCTCCTCTGTTTTTTTTTTTTTTTTTTTATTTAATCTCTTCTCTCTCTCTATCGGTATGTTGCATGTGTGAAATGAAATTTTTATTATAGGGATAACGGAAACATATCGATTTTCATACACTTGGTTTGTTTGTTGGATTCTTTAGGCTTTTAAAAGCGTTTGCGGGACTTAAATAGACAGCACATCAACATGGGCGAGAGTCATAATAAGCAAAAATCTTAACTTGAATTATGGGGTATATCTCATTTTCAAGAACCAATCAAAAGTAGATTAGTTCTGATTTGTGTGGTGGAATAAGAAACATTCTCCGATTTACATTAATGAAAACACATGTATTTTTGTTCGTATGCACACGAGAAACGTACAAAAACCATGCCGGTTAATAAAATCGTAACTAAGACAGCGACAATGGAAGGGTGATGAGCGGTGCAGCAATGGCAGAGGGAGGGCGGTTGGGTTAATAAGGCAGCACTGGTGGATGTTTAAGAAGGGGAGTTACCATGGGGGTCTTGTCTGGAGAACTAGGCCTTCGAAACAGTTTGCGCCCCTTTCGTTTATTGATAATAATTAACAAGAAAAAATATTTTTGGGAGTGTACTGTGTGACTGCTTGGTTTGCATTAGAAGGTCCCCAGTAAACATTCCAAACTAAAAATCACTTTTCCATTACGATTTGCCCTTCAATGAAAGATTGTATGCAAATTAAAGATCAGTAATCAGTACACCCTGCCACCGCACCGGCAAACACCAGAAACCACCATACCAAGGTCCATAATCTTCCATCCACTAGACACAAGAGGACACAGGGAAGGGGCCAGAACCCCCCAAAATCAATCACAGTTGATACCAGCAAAAATCCACCGGATTTACCCATCCCACCACACACCTGCCAGAACCTCCCAGCCTAATCAATTGCCAGACGAAAAACACGTTGCCAACCTCCAAAAACCACCACGATTGAACCTAGACTTTGAGGGGGCATCACACCCACCCTTTGACGGGAGTCTGGAGCAGTCTCTCTGTAGTTTTGCACCTTGTAGGAAGTTAAGATACCAGTTTTACCATTGGCACAAATCCCCTCCCCAGGCTATACAGGCCTCTCACTGTACCCAAAAAAAGAGAGTAACAAAATGAATGAAGGTAATAATGCAAAACCAAGTAGCCGATATCACTTTCAACCAAAATAAAAATATTTAACTTAACTCCACGAATTTTATAATCTAGTGGCTTACAAAATTCTAACCAGGAATCCAAAAAGACATGCTTTTCATGATATCACGTAATCTAACCCAAAGAACCTTTATATCACTTGTGAACCAGAATTATCAATCACAAAAAAGAGAAGACAGACCTTTATTTCTAAATTCCATGTGTTTTGAGTAGCATTAAGCAGAAAAGAAACACTTTCATCCGGACTGGTGCAGTCAAAGGCAACAAGAAGAATTGGCCATGATCAAATGACAGCAAACTAATACAAGTTTTTTGCCGGGAAAAAGTAGATAGTAGTTATCTCTAGGAACTGCTGCGTAGCCGCTGAGTTTTACTTCTATCATCCTTCAACTTCAAAGTTGCATAGGCTGAATTTACATATTTACCATCCCGCCTCACGTAATGGGTTTAGGAGAAAATGACAAAAAGAAAAAAAAAAATGAAACCAAATTTTCTGCCTTAGAAGAGAAATGGATATGCAAATAGGATCTTGGAGTCCCACCAACCTG
>VIGQ01001299.1:7500-12500 GCA_009663005.1 Actinidia chinensis | reverse complement strand
GCCTATCCTAGTCGCCTCGCCTCGCATAGGGAGGCGCAAGTTGGCGCCCGCGCCTGCGCGCCTTTTTGAGCCTTTGACAACTATGGTGGTAAAACAGTTGAGTGGGCCGCATTTTATGCTAGGAGAGGCGGGAGTATTTGGTGAGGAGAAAGTTGGGAGGGAGAATCAAAAGTGGAAAGAGTTGGTTTTTTTTTTTTTTTGGTTCAATGGGTCATTACTCTGACGTCTCCTTTAGTTTAGGCCAAGGATTGGAGAAGCGAGTGGGATTAGCCTGCTATCACGGTTGTGTCTCGTTTTCTAGAATGTTGTCTCATTGGTGCTGAGCAGGGTGTTTTTTACCTTCTGATGTGGTTTGAACTTTGAAGACCCCTTAAAATCTTTTTGGTTAGGCTGCTCGGGATTTGCATGCATGGGTAAGGGCATGTTAGGTTACCCTCCATTGGGGTCTGTCCTTTTTTCTTGCATTGTACTTTCTGTTGTCCTCGACTACTTTGTCTTCCGGGGTTCTGCCGACGTCTTCCAGTACTTCTCTCTCCTCTTCCACGAATTGCACTTCTTTCATAGCCGCTTTAGCGCTCACCGTGACAAGGTAGCACTGCTTGGCTGCAACTTGATCCCCATAAAGCGTTTCTTCGCCTTTGGGGGCATCGAATTTAATGACCTGGTACAGTGTGAAGGCGACTCCATTCATCCTGTGAAGTCATTCTCGACCAACGATCGAATTATTATAAGGAGAGGAAGTCTATAAACTACAACTCGGTCTCCAGCTCCTCAAAACCGGCTAGACTTTAGATCACGACATGATTTCCCAGAGGGGTAAGTGAGGCTAAGCATTGAATCCGGGAACAACGGAACGTGGGTCGGCTTAGATCAGCCTTAGTCAATTTCAAACTGTCAAAGTAAAAGCTAATTTATCATATCATTAAGTTGTCAGAGTCCACCAGAATTCGTTGGACGTCGAAAACCGTGGCTTGGATCCGCAAGCCGATGACTAAAGGATCGTGTGGAGGGTCCTGACCCGCGCGAGATCTGTCTTGGTAAAGGTGATGCTTCCCAGGCTCAAATGAGCCCTGTCGTGGCTTCTCGGCCGTTGGATGGATCAAGAGGGACCTCGTTCATCTATTTGACAATGCGGATCTGCCAGATCTATTCTTAGGTTAGGTCAGTGTACTCCCAATCATGTGAATAGTCCCGATGGGGAGTCTTTTTACAAGGCATTGTGGATCTCCCCTATCTCGGGTCAAACCTTGGATTAGGTCTGACCTTATTTTTCTCTGTCTTTATCTTTTTTGATAAACGAATCCTTCAAGTGCATTGCCTAAACTAGCTGATCTAATAAAGACTTAAGGCTCTACAATTTTCAGTCATGTACCCCTTCTTTTCGTGGTAGGCACACTTCCACTGTTGGTTTCTTTTCTTCGGATCCCTTCCCATTGGGAGAGGCTTCTTGTAGTACGGCTTGCCTCGGATCTTGACAAGGAGTTTATACATCGGTTTCTTGAAGACCACATAGACTCCCTGCCTTACCCATCATTCGCGCTCACCTTGTGTCGTTTAAATGAGCTCTCTCCCCAGGAGGACGTCCATGTTGCTCGTTCGGCTTACTTAACATCATACTCTAACCTAGCGTACATTTTCACCCGGGACATGAGGTCTCGAAAGTTTCTCGCCTGGAGTCAGTCCGAGCTTATAGCTGACCAACGCGAGCTCCTCTGAACACCCTTCGATCTCATTGTACAGCTCTCAATACCTCTTGCTGTAATTGCGGAGCGTCTTGTTCTTTCCCTTTCGAAGTGTCAATAGGGAAATCACGTTATTTGGTGTTGATGACAAACCGAGCCATGAATAACTTGGCCAAGTGGAGAAAACTCCCGATTGACCCGATAGAGAGTTTCTCGAACCACTTCAGTCTGAGGGCACCTAAAACGAGGGAAATTACCGTGCAAATATAAGCGCAAGAGGTGATTCCAAAGCGCCATTCATCCGGTCAAAAAATGCTAATGTGTGTGATCTCAGATCCGATTAGCATCGTACATCGTGAATTTTGGGCGGATTGAACCTCTCCATTCCCTCAATCTTGAGCGTTGAATGGGTTATTGGTTATCTCGGCAGGAGTTGTGTGACATTCGTGCGGAACTCAGCGGTCCTGAGCTCTGGACCTCGCTAGGCAGATTGACTCCCAGCAGGGGGGGAAGAGAGAGGCAGAGAGGGGGGAAAAAGAATGGAAGGGACCTTTCACGTGGCGTTCAGAGCATGGTGATGTCCATGTGGAATCAACTCAGCTCCGGTAGAACGCCTTACGCCTACCCCAAAAGCCACGATGTGAAATGTCGCCCTGACTTATGCCTTGTCGTAATACGGCGAGCTTGCTTGCTCTTCGAGCCACCCTGAGTTAAGGCCTCTTAGCTGACCGCCCTTACCTCGAAAGAAACTTCACATGCCCTACAGGCAGCAGAGTTGCTAGAGGCACGCGCCTTACGCCTTGAGTGCTCCTCCTGGTGGGTGAGGAGCAACCACTTCACTAAGGCACGCACAAGGCGCTTGAGTCGCGGGACTCTGTCAACAGGGTTGATTGGGGTCATTCTCTATTTAACCCTCAACTAGAACAAAGAAAAAAAGAAGAGAGAATGAAAGCTCACCAAAAACTGAATCTGAATCGACAGTTGCCTGGATTTTCCGTCTCCGCCTTGCTCCTAGTATAGTAGTCATCGCTGTAGTCGGATCTTCTCATAACCGCCTCACGTCGGAATTTGCTCATCGCCGCTTCTCGTCGTCGTCGACACGCGTCGGATCTGCTTGCCGTTGCCGCCTATCATCGCCTGTCACCATCGCACGTCAATCAGGGTACGATCCGCAAAATGCTGGTCGGCCCTTGCGTCCTCTCTATCTTTAAAGTTTTGTTTTTTTTTTTGTACAAAGTGACAGACTCAAAAGGTCTGTTTTTATCTTGAAGCCTTGTGTCTAATGGCTCCTCTCTCTCCTTATTTTTTTTGTTGCTATACAAAGTGACAGACTCGTGGAGAGATTCTCTGTTTTTATCTTGAGCCTTGGGTCCAGAGGCTCCTCTTCTCTCCTTATATTTTTTTTTTTGTTGTATACAAAAGTAACAGACTCAAGAGAGTCTTTGTTTTTATCTTGAACCTTGTGTCCAGTGGCTCTTTTCTGTTCCTCCCTCTATCTTTATTTTTTTCTTATGCGTACAAAGTTGACGGGAGACTTGTCTTGAGCCTTGTGGCTACAGTTATCATACAAAGTGATAGTGTCCACAAGGCTAGAAAGTGACATGGTGACTGAATCGAGAACAGTACAGTAATAATGTATAGTGCCCTACAATGATTTTTTAATTTTTTTTTTATTATTATTTTTGATATTTTCTGTTTTACATTTTTATTTAAAAATGTGAGCCTCCCTGGCGCTTGAGGCTTCACAAACTTTTGCGCCTCGAACAACACTGATGGGCGGGCATTTTCAGGTTATTGGCCATGAATACCTGTCTCATTTCTTTCATTTCGGTCTACATGCACCTTATGGCCACATCCCTACAATCTTCACCGCTGGCAGGGAGAGACTGACTTGACCTTTGCCTGAAGAGGGGCACGGCCGCCCTCTGAGCATCATCCAGTAGCTTTGTTCCCCTCTCTTCCGACATTCTTAGACGAGAGGGTACTCCCTTTGGGCTTCCCGTCTGCCTCTGTCACCATTATTACTTGTAGATGCCATCGGAACGAACTTTGTTCTGTCTAGAGTCAATTTTCCACAAACAGCGCCAATTGTGGGTTTGTAGGGACGAGAGAAAATTGATCTTAGACAAAGAGAGTGGCTGACAAATAGTTCCCGATGGCTGGACATTGTTCGGTCGAGCTTGCAAGACAACAACAGTGAGAAGGACCCATAGCTGTTCCGGGGACGGCTTTCTAATGGTCAAGTTAGTGACTCAAAAAAGAAGAGAGAGAAGAGAGCAAAAAGAAAGGGATTCTAGCCTCTGTATAGAGAGAGAAGTCGGTTATTGCTTAATGTGGAGAAAGGGTTTGTCCTCTTTTATAATGCAGCTCGGCACGTGTGAAGACACGTCAACTCCCTGTCATTGGTAGCTATTCCATGGCATCATTAGTGTTTGAGCCCCACCGTGCGGGTAGCAAAGAAAACTTATCATGTAATTTACCCCTGACTTTGAGGCTCGGCTTTAGGAAACTCTAACAGTATAAGCTCATCGGCCGAGCTATCATGTGAAAATGCTGACCGAACTAGATATGAAGCGACAGTCCAGCGACAGCAGCTTGGCCACGAGTGAAGCATGATTGTCTTCTCATAGCAAAGCCATCCACTCAAAAAAATAAGGAATACAAAACAACACGTGATGAAATATCCAAAGAAAAGGCTTATGAATGATCATACATCCAAAAAGATGCAGCAAGCGATGGGTGCGAAAGAATGGAATCCCTCGTGAATTACAATACAAAGTTTCATGAGAATTAGGATCTTACACAGAAAAGTCAATCTTAAAACAGGCACTGTAAAGAAAAAAAATGAAAGAAGCAACAGATACGGAGAATTTGTATTAGAAAACGAGGGTAATGGAACAACCTGGAACAATAGTTTGAGATAGAAAGCGGTGCAGGAATGCCTGCGGTGCGTGGAGGAGGCGAAGGGCGACGTGCGTCGACCACGCGCCGCTGACAAGCACTGCAACCTTGAGACGCTTATTTGGCATCGCAACAAGAAAGAGATTGGGGTCCGGTCTCCATTGAGGGTCGGAGGAGAGAGGAGAGAGGGGCGAAGTGTGGAGGAGGAGAGAGAAAGAGCCATCCTGGCCACGAAAGGGCTGAGATTGAGGAGTGAGGGACGGAGAAACCTTTAGGAGAGAAGATAGAGGGAGGAATGAGGGTTCTAGGGTTTGTAGAGAGAGGGGGTGCGGCGGAGGTGTAGAGGTGGTGAGAGAGCGCTGCCGTTGTGATGTGAATCTTAACATTGTGGTGGTGTGAGTGTGAGACGGAATCGTT
>VIGQ01000442.1:32500-37500 GCA_009663005.1 Actinidia chinensis | reverse complement strand
ACAAGAGGAATAAAACCCATTCTGCGCAGCACATTTTTCATTCAAGCACTTTTATTCTTTTTCTTGCACTTAATCATGTACGGGCGATAACCCATCTTGCATATGTACATCTTTTATGGTTACAGGTGCCGATAGAGTAAGACGAATAATGATGAAACTTTAGCCAAAATAAACAAGTGGGATAAGACGATGTGTGCAAACCTTCTGAGTAAACGGTTAAATAGGTGCACCGGTCTCCACACTTATGTTGCATAGATTGGGTATAACCTCAAGCATATAATCATGAATTGGTCTTAACAAATTATCTTGCGTGACATCTATTGGGTGTAAGGATAAGTGAATCATACTAACATTGTTACCTATTTATTTATCTTGAAAGGGAGCCCTGATCGATGGAGGTTGGTTAGAGCTCATGGCAAGGCAGTAGGGCTTCCAACTGAGGAGAATGGGCAACAGTGAAGTGGCCATAATGCATTGGTGCTGGAAGTATTATGTCAAGGGTTAATTTCTGTTCCCTATTTACAGTCTTATAGACTTTTCTATGTTCTACCACTATGTTCTGATTTTTGTCACAAGTTTATTACCTATATAAGTCTTTTCACGTGGTTCTTTATGGCTTAAATCGAGCAATTTTTTTGCTTTATATATTTTGTGAACTATAGTAGATGTGTACTAATGTCAAGTATATGCCATGGTAAAATATCTCCAATAGGACTGCAGTTCATGGGCCAGACAGAATTTCTTGAATTTGCAGCATTTGTTATTAACGTTATAAAAGACTACCATTGTTTTCTTATGATGTGGTAAGGAAGAATGCTTTGCAAAATATTGTATGCCAACATGTTATCATCACATCTTGCATTGGATTATGTTACTCTTCTCAAAAGGCTTTCTACTAAGCCTATACTAGTTTGGTTTTGAATCCTACACGATTAATCTTATAATTTCTTCAGCATGCATGCTTTTAATTTGCACTAAATAGTGTAAGAATGTAAATCACATGATAGGATTTAGAGATGGCAGTTAGGCTATCTAAAATCATATATCTCTATATTTGTGTTCTCTTCTCTCTCCCCAAATATTCTTATATATCTTTTTTCCGTTCTGCCGCCATTTTTTACAATCCATTTAATTGTTATGAGTTTAGGGCAAAGGCTTGTCGACCTTGCTCTTGCCTCAGGAAAATATTTTGAAGGAGAAGGTTTGTAGTTACAAAAGGAGTCTTTAAAAAACTGGTACATTGCACCTCATGGGTATGAGTGATGGAGGCCACTCCAGAATTGATCAATTACTGGTAGGTTTTTTAGTTGAAGATGATTTGTTCTATGTGGAGATTTGAATTTCCTGATTTTTCGAAAGAACCACACTCGATATTATTTACAGTCTTGATTTTTGCAGTTGTTGCTGAAAGGAGCAGCGAGATGGTGCTAAAAGAATTAGCGTTCATATTCTTACTGATGGCCGTGATGTCTTGGATGGTTCAAGTATAGCTTTGTAGAAACCTGAGGAGGAGCTTGCACATTTACGTGAGAAAGGTGTTGACGCAAGGTTGCATCTGGTGTAGGTCGTAGTTATGTCACGATGGACCGTTACGAGGTACTAATAAGTAATCATTTCAGTTCAACGGAAATATGGACGTTGAGGATTTTTATCCCCTCTAATCGGGAAAAAATAATTTTGAAATACTGTCATTGCGTGCCATGATTTTGATAATTTTATCTTCACAATAACGTAAAAATAATTCCATAAATATGTTTAACATCCATAGCATGAGGTATGTGGTCATTGATTCTCTTGGCTTTTATTGCGTATAATTTAGGTTCGCTAGGCTGAGGCATGATATTGCATTCCAATTAACTTGTTTTCCCGTTATCATTTCGATGGAGCGAAAAAAGTCCCGTGCGGCAGAAATTGTTTAAATTAGTTCGAGATATTCTTATTTATATGTGAGCTAGTATTTGACCCATTGGAAAATTTGCCATGTATGGACATCCTGTAGTGATGGTAGATGTCAGAGGGCATCCAGAATACCGTGAAAAATTATCATGGTCTATTCATAAACAACTTTGTTCCTGTTTGTAATGTATGTAGTTGACTAAGGTATAGGCATAAGATTGGGATCATTAGTTGGCATGAATTGGATAAAGGGAAGTTAGGAGGGTATGTTGCCTAACACCCATTCAGGTCCGGCCTGATCTATAAAGAATATTCCATGTTAATGATGTTAAATATGCACATTTGCCTTTAGGATATATATTCTTTTTGCCCTCATTTTTCCCCTCATTTTTTTGATGTTCTTGTTCTTTTCCTGTTAAGTTGGGGGTCATCAAATCAATATTCTAGGATGTGAAATGAAATATGGCAAATTACAATGGCCTTTTGCAGAATGACTGGGATGTTGTGAAAAAAGGATGGTATGCCAAGTTCTCGGTGAAGCCCCATACAAGTTTAAGAAAAGAATGCAGTTGAAGCTGTCAAAAAAAACTGAGGAGGAAACCAAAGACAAGGACCGTACTTACCTCCTTTGTTATTGTTGATAACGAATGGGAAACCGTGGGCCCCAATAGAGGATGGAGATGCTGTTGTACATTTAAACTTCCGAGCAGATCGGATGGTTATGATCGCCCTAAGGTGCTGAATATGAAGACTTGACAAAATTTGATGATCGAGTTGTTTCCCTAAAAAATTCGTTACGCTGGATGCCTTTCAGTATGATGGCGAGTTGAAGCTTCCAAGCCACTAGTATCTTGTTCTCCTCCCGATATAGAGAGAACGTCTGGTGAATATTTAGTGCATAATGTGTTAGTACCTTTGCCTTGCAGCGTTAGTTGCCACCTAGTTGGGATTTCATGTGAAATTGAGGGAAATATTGTTTTCATGATACAAGTTCTTGGAAATTTTGTGAGCATGCTTGATAAATTTTTGAGGACATGATTGATGATTTGAAACTATGGCCTAGGCAAGTTAAAGTAACATAACAAGTTTCTCGAATCAAAGTCGATGAAATTTAGGGATAATCGTATTTGATTAAATTAGCCTCTCTTAAGGGTCTAAATGGCAGAGCCTGGTACATATATTTGAAATGCAATTTGGACTTCAGTTTTTTCAATGTTTTTTCTTCAGACAAGTCGCGTTAAACTATTGCATTTGATGAATTATGCTGAGAACTGCGTTCATGCCTAAACGTTACTGCGAAACCCGAAGTCAATTCAGTTTTTGAATATTATATATTTTAGCCTACTGTTTAACTTGCGCTAGGGAAAAACAGAAAGAAACTCAGAACTCATTTAAAATTATTATTTTCCCATTTGTAGTCAATCTATGAAACATAATTCTTACTAAGAATAATTAGGTCCCATATGATTTTGAGTTATGTAGATGAATCTTTTATATTAGTGGGTTGGTGTTTCATAAGTTCTCTGGACCCCCCCCCCCCCCCCCTGGGTCATAGTTCAACTTATTTTTTAATCAACAGCGGGGACTGTCAAAATTTGGGTCCTGTTACTTTCTTCTGGAATGGAAACCGTTCAGGTATTTACCATGAATGGAGGAATATATGGAAATTCCAAGTGATTCAGGAATCACATTTATGTCAAAACCAAAATGAAGCATTAGAGATTGCTGAAAAGGCGAGAGATGCTATGCCTTGGTGGCAAATTCCACCAGGTATATGCAATCCATGGATTCATAATATGCAAGTGGAGAAAATAGGGCTTCAAGTTTGTATGATCTATGGTTATCGTGTTCCATTGATTTCAGGTACGTGTAAATCTACCAAACAGTGATATGGTGGGGCATACAGGTGATATGAGGCCACTATCGTGGCTTGCCAAGGCTGCTGATGATGGTGTCAAGTATGAGAGCATCAGAATTTACTAGCATTACTGGCTTGTAAACTTCAGTTCCTTATTAAAACTGCTCCGCCTTACGTGATAAACATGGTTCACGAGTTCGGTTTCAGTTGTTGCATTTCGGGTTGGATCATTTCTAACTTGGCATTTCATCTCAATTTCAGTCACAAGGAACGGTATGCATGATATATGTTTAAAAAAAAGTCATCAAAAAATGGGGAAAATAAAGTAGGACAATCCTTTTGAACCATGAACAAGACAGTATTTGGTCAATAACATAAAAGGGGAATAAAGAAAGCGATAATGTGCTTCTTTGTCTTCAGAAAAGAACAATGTTTGGGTTCTAGATTAACTTTGTACAATGGCTTAAATAGTAACCAAACATTTGCATATCAACAAAAACCTAGGATTTACTATTTATGTGGTCAATGACATATAATAACTTGCAATTAGATGTTACTAAATGAAGATGGGGGGGGGGAAGGGGGGTTCTTTTTTTTTTTTTAAATATTTCAAAAAGTAATGTGATCTCTAATATTGAATGTCGTCTTTAATGTGTGTTTATAGAAGGAGAACGGAGGTATGAGAGAAAGAAGGCTGGAAAGTTAGGTTAAGTCAACTTCCAAACGGTTGTTCATGCGAAAATTGTGGTTTCGGACCAAGAACAGAATGAGAAAAAAAAATAAAAAAATCCCAATGTCGGTCCAATCGTTTTTTCTGTTTTAGTTGGTGGGACCAAATCAGATTTTCTCAATGCAGATGGAGGTGTTGGCCATGAGTTGTCTTCAAGAAGGAGCCGAAAGACCGAAAATAAACCAGTTGAAACGTTTGGGTTGGCTGAAAACTTTGAACATTGTGTGTTAGATTTTTATCTACTTTTTACAAAAAGATAATCTGGAGGGAGTCGTAGTGAAATGATGAGAGACGTGAAAGTCAATTGTAAGTTAGAAAGTAAAAGTAGAGAAATATTTAGAAAATACCATAGAGATTAAGGATTCATTTAAGAAATATTCAAGCAGTAATCAATTTACGGAAGGAGAAAGGTGATCTTGATGACTCCCTCAAGATGTTCAGGCGAAATAAAAAATTGTTTGATATCGAAGGTTAAGGCAATTGTTCAAAAAATAATGTACAAAGTGAAAAAGAATT
>VIGQ01001882.1:30000-42088 GCA_009663005.1 Actinidia chinensis | reverse complement strand
CTTGTATCAATTAACTTCTTACTCTTTAGGACAGGTACCACCAATATGTGAACTTTCTGTTTAATGTGTTATTCAATTAAGTTACTGCAACATTAGAGCATGTGGTCTCGTGGAAAGATGCACGTGACCCTTAGGCTTCGTTTGGAACCAGCTTATTTGAGTTTTTCGACTGGCTTTTTTGCTTAAAATAAAGTAAACAAGTCAGTCAGAGTGGCTTTTTTATTTTCTTATTTTTTTATTTTTGCTTATTTTTATTTAAAATAAAGCCAGAAGAAATAAAAAAATACTAAAAATTTTGAACTTCTTTGATAGTAAAGCTTAAAACAAAAAAACTTTTTGGCTTTTAAGAATTATAAAGGGATCCTAATCAAAGGAAGGTTGGAAGGGAAAACACCTTTTGGCACAACATAATTGAGATATTACACTTTACGCCTTACACTTTTACCTAAATTTCACTTTGCTACATGTACTTTTTAATTATATATATATATATCAATCTCTTACATTTTAGGCCCATACCGATATGAACTTTCTGTCCATGTGTTATTCAATTAAGTTTGTTATGGTGAGAACTTAAGGAATTATAGTTTTGGAACCGATTCTACCTTCAAAACCAAGCGATTTTTCATGCCAAGACTTGCGATTTTTAGCATCTTTTGGTTGTGAGATGCATCGTCAAGTCTTTGGTATTTTTTTCTCCTCCAGTACCTCTTAAAGTTCTCAAAAGAGCAGGATACCTATATGAAGCAAAGTGTTTCTAAGATAAAAGTACTCAAAAGTAAGGTGGTTCCATAATCTTTATCATTTTTTGTAATGTTTGAAAGTGTAAGACAGCGAAATATAGTAAGTTACAAAAGTAAGTTATGAAAACACAACCATTTTTTTTTGGGTGGTGGTGGCGGCAAAATCTGTTATTTTTAATTAGGAGTGGGAATTGAATGAGTTGATTCAATATGGCGAGGTCAATAATGAGTTGGTGCTCATTAGTTACCCATTAAACAACATTAATTGTAACTCAAACCAACCCTCACCAAAATATGTATACTTTACTCTATTTTGATTTCAGTCTTTTTGCAGCATTAAAAAAACCATGGCACAAGCTTGTTTTGTTGAGAAAAAAATGTTCTTATTTTAATTTTTGCAAAAAACTGGTTTCAAAAACAGAAACGAAAACCGCTTTTCAAATAATGAAACATAAATTGCTTTCTTTTGAAAAAAGCTAAAAAAATAACAGTGAAAAGAGTTTTTTGTTTATGGTTTGAACAAAAAAAAAAACTGTTTTCAAAAATATTTTTCTCCAAAATTAAAAAACAGGAAAATAATTTCCTGTTTCAAAAAAAAAAAAATTTTAAATGCACGTTATGGTTTTATTTAAAAAACTGAAAAGATGTTTTATGTTTTTTTAACAAAAATGTAAACAAAAATGTTTTCAAAAAAACAGTTGTACAAGATAAAAACAGAAACATTTTTTTTGTTTTAAAAAACTAAAAAAAATGCAGTTTCGGTTTCGGTTTCTGTTTTTGTTTAAAATAGAAACTTAAAAAAAAAATCTGTTTCCAAAAAAAAAATCTCCAAAATAAGAATATAAATAATTTTTTATTTAAAAAAACTGAAAAAGACTGTTTATCGTTTTTTTTAACATAAACTGGAAAAAAACTGTTTCAAAAATTATTTTCACCAAAATAAATACATAAATAATTTTCTGTTTAAAAAAACTGAAAAAAAGTAGTTTCTGTTTTTGTTTAAAAAAATTTGAAAGTCATTTTTTCTGTTTTAGTTTCTGTTTTTAAACAGAAAAACTGGAATTAAAAACAGTTTTCAGTTTTTTCCAAAAGAAACAGAAAAACAATTTTCTGTTTAAAAAAATTAAAATAAGCAGTTCCTGTTTTTGTTTTAAAAAGTTGAAAAATGTTTTCCGTTTTTGAACAGAAATTAAAAAAAAATTTAAAAACATTTTTCTTCAAAATAAAAGCAGAAATAATTTTCTTTTTAAAAAAAATTCTCACAAGTTACGAGTTAAATGAACATAAACTGCTTTTTTTAAAAAAACTGCAAAAAGGCTTTTTTTCTATTTATGTTTTCAAACAGAAAAAGAAAACTGTTTTCAAAAACATTTTTTCTCCAAAATAAAACAGAAAAAATTAAACAGTGCAGTTTCTATTTTTATTAAAAAAACTGAAAAATACTGTTTTATGTTTTATGCAACAGAAACTGAAAACGAAAACATTTTCAAAAAACAGTTTTCTAGAAAATAAAAAAAAATGATAATAAAAATAAAAATAAAAAAATAAGACGATTCAACCGTTTGTGGCTATTGAATTATTTACTTCTTCCATTTTATTTTATATTTTTTATCATCAAATTCTTAATCCAAACACAACCTAAAAAGTACAAACTCATCAATATTATTGTCGGCCCGCCACTGCCGCTACACTCCGTTGTCATACTCAATAGAAGAATTTTACTTTTTATTGTATTTTTGATCAGTGAATAATTTGTTCACTAACACCACCACTACATTGTCGCGCCATACGCAACAATTAACTTTTACTAGTAGTTGTATTTCAATAGTCAATGCATAACGGCCACTGGCAGTAAAAGTCGTCGTTGACAGTTGAAGTTGGTGGTTGAATAGTACTTGACAGTATTATTGAGTTGGTGCAGGTATAGTGGAAAATGGAGAAAGAATGTCGAAAGAAATGCAAATATTTTTTTCTATTTATGTTTTCGAAAAGAAAAAGAAAACTGTTTTCAAAAACATTTTTTCTCCAAAATAAAACAGAAAAATTTCTGTTTAAAAAATTAAACAGTGCGGTTTCTATTTTTATTAAAAAAAACTATAAAATACTGTTTTATGTTTTATGCAACAGAAACTGAAAACGAAAACATTTTCAAAAAACAGTTTTCTAGAAAATAAAAACAGAATTAATTTTTTGTTTTAATAAACTGGAATAAAAAGCAGTTTGTGTTTTTTTAATAAAAAGCTAAAAATGATATTTTCTGTAATTTTTCGTTTTAAAAAACTGGAAAAAAATGCAGTCTCTGTTTTTGTTTTAGAACAGAAACTAAAAAAAAAAAATCTGTTTTCAAAAAAAGTTTTCTCGAAAATAAGAATAATTTCTGTTTTTATTTAAAAAACTGAGGAAAAAAAAATTAATAATGTTCTCCCTCTCTCTCCTGGAAGACCCACATAGCCTCTACCCGCACCCTTGTATCCTGTCAACCAACAATCCATTGCCTATTCTAGAAAATAAAACTTATAAACAAATATAAATTAAAACAAAAATAGAATTAGAAAACAGAAATAGAAGAAAAAATAAAAATAAAAACAAATTTGAAAATAGAAATAGAAATAAAAACCAAAATAAAAACAAATTTGAAAATAGAAAATAAAAATTGAATACCAATATAAAAACAAAAAATAAAATTGAAAACACCGAAATAAAAACAATAAATGAAAATAAAAATAATAAAAAATAGAATTAGAAACAGTACATAAATATAAAATATAAAAAAAACATAAAACCGTAAATCCAAACAGAAATAGAAAATAAAAATTAAAAACAAATATAAATTAAATCTAAAAATAGAAAAAGAAAACATGAATAGAAATAGAAAACAAAAAAAAATCGAAAACAGAAAACAGAAATAGAATATAAAAATTAAAAATAAATATAAACAGATACATAAAACAAATAGAAATAGAGAACAAAAATAGAAAACTAAAAACAGTAAAACCAAAAAGAAAAAGAAAAGAAACAAAAAATTATATAAATTGAAACAAAAAATATATAAAAAAATAAATAAATACCAAAAAGAAACAGAAAACAGTAAATCAAACCAGAAATAGAAAATAAAAAATAAAATTGAGAAAATACAAAAAAAAAAAAAAAAATTGAAAACATAGAAAACAAACAAAAAATAATAAAAGAAAAAGAAAATAAAAACAGAAATAGAAGAAAAATTGAAAACATATAATAATTGAAACAAAAAATAGAAATAGAAACCAAAAATAAAAATTAAAATTAAAAACAAACATAAATAGAATCTAAAATAAAAATAGAAAAAAGAAATATAACCAAAATCTGAAAACTAAAATAGAAACCAAAAATGGAAATCAAAAATACAAAAATAGAAATAGACAACAAAAATAAAAAATGAAAAATGAAAAATAAGATAAATTGAAACTAAAAATAGTAATAGAAAAAGAAAAATGAAATAGAAAAAAAATTTAAAAATTGAAAACAAATATAAATATAAACTAAAATAGAAACAAAAAATAAAAATCTAAAAACTGAATAACAAAAATAGAAAAAAATAAAAATACAAAAACATAAAAATAAAAATAAAATAAAAATGAAAAATAAATCAGAAATAGAAATAGAAAATAAAAAAAAGTAAATCAAAAAGGAAATATAAAACATAAATAGAAATAAAAACAGAAAATGCAAACAATTAATAAAAATAAAATCTGAAAACGTAAATTGAAACAAAAACTAATAATGAGGAAAAGAAAATTAAAATAGAAAAGAAAAAGCAAATCAATATCAAAATCAAAAACAGAAATGGAAACTAGTAAATCAAACCATAAATAGAAAATAATAATTGAAAACAAATATAAATTGAAACAAAACACAAAAATAAAAATAAAAATAAAAATAAAAATAAAAAAATCTAACATCTGAAAAACAAAATAGGAAAAATACAAACCAAAAATTAATATAAAATCTGAAAACGTAAAAAGGAAAAAAAATAAAAATCAGAAAAAGAAAATTGAAATAGAAATAGAAAACAAAAATAAAAACATAAAAAAGTAAATCAAAACAGAAATTGAAAAAAAAACTTAAAAACAAAAATAAATTGAAACTAAAAATAGAAATAGAAATGAAAAAAAAAATAGTACAAATCAAACCAGAAATAAAAAGTAAAATTGAAATCAAATATAAATTGAAACTAAAATAGAAACAGAAAACAAAAAAAAAGAAAAAATAGAAAATACAAACAAAAAGATAAAAAGAAAACAATCAATAGAAATAAAAGGAAAAAATAAAACAAAAATATAAACAGAAAACAATCAATCAAAATAGAAATTGAAAACATAAAAAAAAAAAAAAAAACAAAAATAAAAGCAGAAAATATAAATCAAAAAAATAAAAGTAAACACATGAAACGTAAATATAAAAAAAAAAAAAAAGAAATAGAAATAGAAAAGAATATGAAAATCAATATCAAATTCAAAATCAAAATAAAAAACCATAAATCAAACCATAAATAGAAAATAAAATTTTAAAAAAAATGTAAAATAGAATAAGAAAACAAAAATAACAAAAAAAAAATCTAAAAACTAAAAAACAAAATGGGAAAAATACAAACAAAAAATTAATACAAATCTAAAAACATAAAAAGAAAAAGAAATAAAAATCAAAAAATAAAAATTGAAATAGAAAACAAAAATAAAAAAACAAAAACAAAAAACAGCAAATCAAACCATAAATAGAAAATAAAAATTGAATACCAATATAAAAAAAATAAAATTCAAAACACAAAAATACAAACAAAAAATTAAAATAAAAATAGAAGACAAAAATAAAAAATAGAAAATAAACACAGAAATAGAAACAAAATTGAAAACATATATAAATTGAAACAAAAAATAAAAATAGAAATATAAATCAAAAATTAAAATTAAAATTAAAAACAAATATAAATAGAAACTAAAATAAAAAAATAAAAAATTAATAGAAACCAAAAAAGAAAACAGAAATAGAAAATAGAAATAAGAAATAGACAACAAAAATAAAAAATAAAAATAGAAAATAGTAAATCAAAACAAAACTAAAAATAGTAATAGAAAAATATAAATGAAATAGAAAAAAAACAAAAAATAAAAAAATTGAAAACAGAAAATAGAAAATAGTATAAATCAAACCATAAATATAAAATAAAAATTGAAACCAAAAATAGACATAGAAAACAAAAATAAAAATAGAAATTATAAATAAAAATAGGAAAAAATAAAAAATACAAAAAAATATATATAAAATCTGAAAAAATAAAAGGAAAACGAAAATAAAAATAAAAAGAACACAGATATAGAAAGAAAAGGAAAAACAAAAAAAAAAGTATATCAAAAAAGTAATATAAATCATAAATAGAAATAAAAACATAAAATACAAACATAAAATAAAAATAAACTCTGAAAATATAAATTGAAACAAAAATAATAATCAAAAAAAGAAAATCAAAATCAAAAAAAGAAATAGAAAAAAGTATATCGAACCATAAATAGAAAACAAAAAACAAAAAATAGAAATAGAAAATTGAAATAGAAAACAAAAATAAAAAATAAAAACAAAATTAAATAAAAATTGAAATCAAATTTAAATTAAAACTAAAATAGAAATAGAAAAAAAAACGGAAAATTCAAATAAAAAATAATATAAAATCTGAATACATAAAAAGAAAAAAAATAAATCAGAAAAAAAATTAATAAAAATAAAAAACAAAATAAAAATAAAAACAGAAAACAATCAATCAAATAGAAATTGAAAACATAAATAGAAATAAAAGTAGAAAATATAAACAAAAAATAAAAAGAAAAATTAACACATTAAATAGAAACAAAAACTAAAAATCAGAAATAGAAATAGAAAAAAGAATATGAAAATCAATATCAAAAAAAAAAATTCAAAATCAAAAAAAGAAATAGAAAATGTAAATCATACCATAAATTAGAAAAATAAAAATTGAAAAAAAATATAAAATAGAAACAGAAAAAAAATCTAAGATCTAAAAACTAAAAAAAATAGGAAAAATACAAACCAAAAAATATTATAAAATCTGAAAACATAAAAAAGTAAATAAAAAATGAAAATTGAAATAGGAAACAAAATAAAAAATAAAACCAAAAAAACAGTAAATCAAAACAGAAATGGAAAAAAAATAATAACAAAAATAAATTGAAACTAAAAATAGAAATAGTAACTAAAAATTAAAATTAAAATTTAAAAATTAAAAATAGAAAATAGTAAAAATAAAACAAGAAATAGAAAATAAAATTTAAAAACAAATATAGAAATAGAAAAGAAAAACAAAAAAAAAGTATATCAAAAAAGCAATATAAATCATAAATAGAAATAAAAACAGAAAATACAAACATAAAATAAAAATAAACTCTGAAAACATAAATTTGGAAACAAAAATAATAATCAAAAAAAGAAATAGAAAACAAAAAACAAAAAAAAGAAACAGAAATAGAAATAGAAACAGTTAAAATAGAAATTAAAAACATAAATAAAATAAAATCAGAAAATACAAACAAAACATTAATATAAAATCTGAAAACATGAAAAGAAACAAAATCCGAAAAAGAAAATTGAAATAGAAAACAAAAATAAAAAATAAAAACAAAATAAATTAAACTAAAAATATAAATAGAAACAAAAAATAAAAAATAAAAAATAGTATAAATCAAACCAGAAAGAGAAAATAAAAATTGAAATTAAATTTAAATTAAATTTTAATTAAAACTAAAATAGAAATATAAAAAAACGGAAAAATTCAAATAAAAATAATATAAATCTAATACATAAAAAGAAAAAAAGTAAAAATCAGGACAAAATAATAAAAAAAAAGAATGAAACAAAAAATAGAAACAGAAATATAAAATAGAAATAAAAACAGAAAACACAATCAATCAAATAGAAATGAAAACATAAATAGAAATAAAAGTAAGAAAATATAAACAAAAAATAAAAGAAAATCTGAACATAAATAGAAACAAACACTAAATCAGAAATTAGAAAGAGAAAGAATATGAAATCAAATATCAAATTCAAAAATCAAACCATAATAGAAAATGAAATCATACAATAATAGAAAATAAATATTGAAAAAAAATATAAAATAGAAACAGAAAAACAAATCTAAGATCTAAAAAAACTAAAAACAAAAATAGGAATTTGGAAAAAATACAAACCAAAAAATATTATAAAATCTGAAAAAACATAAAAAAGTAAATAAAAAATGAAAATTGAAATAGGAAACAAAAATAAAAATTAAACCAAAAAAACAGTAGTAAATCAAAACAGAAATGGAAAAAAAATCATAACAAAAAATTAAATTGAAACTAAAAAGAAAATAGTAACTAAAAATTAAAATAAAATTTAAAAATTAAAAATCGAAAGAAATAGTAAAAATAAAACAAGAGAAATAGAAAATAAAAATTTACAAAAACAAATATAGAAATAGAAAAGAAAAACAAAAAAAAAAGTATATCAAAAACAGCAAATAGGAATCCATAAATAGAAAAAAACAGAAATAAAAAATAAAATACAAAAATAACTCTTGAAACATAAATGGGAACAACAAAAAATAAATAATCAAAAAAAAGAAATAGAAAACAAAAACAAAAAAAAAAAAGAAACAGAAGAAACAGAAATAGAAATAGAAACAGTTGATTTTAGAAATAGAAAATGAAAACATAAATAAAATAAAAATCAGAAAAATAAAACTAAAATACACTAATATAAAATCTGAAATATATATGAAACAGAAACAAAAATCCAGAAAAAGAAGAAAATTGAAATAGGAAACAAAATAAAAAATAAAACCAAAAAAACAGTAAATCATAACAGAAATGGAAAAAAAATAATAACAAAAATAAATTGAAACTAAAAATAGAAATAGAAACTAAAAATTAAAAATAGAAAATAGTAAAAATAAAACAAGAAATAGAAAATAAAATTTGAAAACAAATATAAATAGATACTAAATTAGAAACAGAAAACAAACAAATAATATAAAATCTGAAAACATAAAAAGAAACCAAAATTAAAAATCAGAAAAATAAAATAAAAATAAAAATAGAAAACAAAACAAAACAAAAATCAAAATCAAAAATAGAAGTAGAAATAGAAATTGAAAATAAAAAACAGAAAACTTTCAATCAAAATAGAAATTGAAAACATAAATCGAAATAAAAACAGAAAATACAAACCAAAAATAAAAATAAATCTGAAAATATAAATAGAAACCAAAATAAAAATCAGAAATAAGAATAGAAAACAAAACCAAAAACAAAATTAAAATCAAAAAACAGAAATAGAAAACAGTGTAAAGCAAATCATCCATAAATAGAAACATAAAACAAAAACAGAAATAAAAAACAAAAAATAAAAACAAAAAATAAAAATCTAAAAACTGGAAAACAAAAATAAATGGAAACAGAAATAAGATAGAATAAAAACATGAAATATAAATGGAAAAAAAAAAAGAAAAACAAAATAAAGTAAAAATATAAAAACTGAAAAACAGGAAATACACACAAAAAATTAATAAAAAATATGGAAAAACATAAAAAGAGAATAAGAATAGAAAACAAAAATATAAATAAAAAACAGAAAAATAGTAAATCAAAACTGAAATAGAAAATAAAAATTGAAAACCAAATAGAATTGAAACTAAGAATAGAATATTTAAAAAGAAAACTTAAATAGAAATAGAAAACAAAAATTAAAAATAAAAAAATGGAAAATAAAAATTGAAAACAAATATAAATAGAAACTGAAATAGAAGCATAAAACAAAAATTGAAAGAGAAAACCAGAAATATAAACAAAAATATAAAAATCTAGAAATGAAAAATAGAAGTAAGATTTAAAAATAGAAAAAATACATCTGAAAAACATAAATAGAAACAACAAATAAAAGTATAAAAGAAAATAGAAATAGAAATAGGAAAACAAAACAAAAATCAAAAACAGAAATAGAAATGGATAACAAAAATAAAAAATGAAAACAGAAAAACAGAAAATAGTAAATCAAAATAGAAATAAAAAATAAAAATTGAAAACAAATATAAATTGAAACTAAAAGTAGAAATAGAATAAACAAAACATAAATAGAAATAGAAACCAAAAAATAAAAAATTGAAAATAAAGAGAGAAAAAAAAAAAAATAAAAAATAAAAAATTAAAACATAAAAAAACAAAAAATGAAAAATAGATTCAGAAAATAGAAACAGACCCGGAAAATAAACAGAAATTAAAAAGAGAAAGAGAAACGGAAAATAGAAGTATGAATAATAAATAAAAATTGAAAGGAGAAAAAAAATGAACATAAATAGAAACAAAAAATAAAAATAAAAAGATAACAAAAAATAGGAACAGAAAATAAAAAAATGAAAACAGATTCAAAAACAGGAAACAAAAAATAAAAATAAATTCGTAAAATCGAAATGAAAACAGAAACCGAAACAAAAACATAAATTAAAAATAGAAATAGAAACGGAAATAGAAATTGGATACTAGGAATAATAAGTAAAAACTGAAAGCAGAAAGATATAGAAACTGAAAACAAAAATGGAAATGTAAACTAAAACCGAAATAGAAATAGGAATAGAAAACAGAAAATAGAAAGGGAAACAGGAGTGAGGGTGGTGGCAGTTAGGGGATTTTTCTGAAAATCGGCAGTGAGTGGGAAGCTGCTTTTAGGGGGTTATGGTTTGCAAAGAAATAATTGCGGCTCGTGAAATTCATTTAGAAGGACAGTTGCTCGCGTAATTGGTGCCATTAATAAGTTACTAAAGGAAGATACTCTGCAAATTGGTGAAGTTTTTTTTTTTTTTTTTTTTTTTTTTTTTTTTTTTTTTTTTTTTTTGTTTTTTCCTCTTCAGAGGATGCTCAAGCTGACTCGTGTTCAAGTTGGAGTGTATCTCGGGTTAGGAAAGGCATGCGGAAGTTGAACTATGAACAATAGTCTTGCGAAATTTGTTGTTCATGCAAATCCTCTTTTAACCTAGATGGAGAATGTTCATTTTGGCCATGAAACCTCTTTGTTTGGCTGTTTTTTCTTCTTGACTGTGTTATGTTAAAACTTTCCTCGATCCAAAAAAAAATAAAAAATTATCTGTTAGTCATGCAATTTAGAAAAAAAATGTCATTACTCAGGCCTCTTGGGATGAAATTTTACCTGGAGTGGATTAATTTTTTTTCTTTTGGACAAAATATTTTTACCTTTTTTGCTTCGTCTCGAAAAATTTATAAAAAGGTACTAAAATTTAAAATTACAAAAATAGATTTTTCTAAAAATAGAAATTATCAGTGAAAATGTTCTTACATTGTTAGGGCTCTGGGAACATGATCCGCGGTCTGGCGAGTTTGGAATGTACCTAGCCCACGAAAGCTTCAAAAATAGAAATGATGCAGAATATATAATAAAGGAATGGTCCACTTTGATGATTAAAATAAAAAAAACTTATTAATTGATTCAAAAATTCAACTAAAGACAAAAAAATATTTTTTTACTCAAAAATAGCTGTTTAATTTTTATTTTTTTTGTCTTAGTAGAATCTTTCAAATTTGATAAAGATTTTTTACATTTTCATATTCAGCCCGTCAAGAGAAACTAAAAAAATTAATAAAAATTCTAATTAAACGATTAAATTAATTTAAAAATGAGGTAATTTAATTAGCCTAAACTACACATAAAAAGACTTACATTTTGTAGCGGCACTAAAAGCCTCTCGCTGTGGTTCTCAGGATTGGCAGCTTTGATTCGCTGTTAATCTCCTCCCTTTTCCATTGCAAATCACACATAAATATAATCACCCACATTTGTTTCTAAATTTAATGCGTGACAATATCTACCAAACAACTAGGGTTAATTTCCTAATAGCATAGACACAATTTTATATTTTTAAAAAAAAAATGACGTAAAGATATTAAAAGCCTCACTTCATGAACCGGTTGTAGGCGGACGGAAGCCGGTGCTTCTTCTCAGGTGCTGAAAAAAAAAGTCATCAAAATAAATATTTTGGATTTAGGCTTTTGTATATATAGCGAATATCATAAAAACAGAAAATCATTATGCTTCTGCGCAATAGAGAAAGATGAGGAGATACAAAAAGACAATTGAAACTATGGAAATAGCATAAGCTATAAGTAATTACGAACTAAATATAATGAGAGGACTATCTTATTAGCACTCCCCATCACATAAAGAATAGAGTAATCCTCGTATAGACAGAAAAACGTACCAAGTTTTTAGGTCAGATTAGACTTTCATTTTCATACACTGAAATAATATGC
>VIGQ01001882.1:0-17500 GCA_009663005.1 Actinidia chinensis | reverse complement strand
CTCTGGTCTAGCTTCGACGCTCCATTGTGCTTTTCCTCCTGGCTCAATGTGTCCGAGTAAGAGAGCGAGCGAGAGACAGAGACAGAGGGAGAGAGTGAGAGCCCTGGGTTATCAATGCCAAGTCAGCTTGGGAACCAAGTTTGATAACCGCCAGATTGGGCACCAGTTGATTTGATTTTCAATATTACCGCTGTAGTGTTTGAAAATAGTTGTAGAGAGAGAAATAAAAAAAAAAAGACGAAAATAAGACAAGGAAAGAAAAATGAGAGATGGTAACGTAAAAATAAAATAATTATTTTTCTTTACTTGGAGTTTTGAAAAAGAGATTAAGAGATATTTTGTCTATACTCTTTTTATAAAATTTATGTGGCAAAAGTATGAGTTTTGTAATTTTAATTTTTCATAAAATAAATTTTTTTTTGCAAATTTGATAATTTTTTAATATTTTTTGAGTCCTTCTTGTAAGAAAAAACTAAAGACTAAAAAATTTCATCAAATGACAAAAAAAATCAGAAAACCAATAAAAAAAATTTATACCCAAAAATTGAGCCTAAATGTAATTTTCAAAATTACAGCTTAGTGTAGTGGTTCAAGTCAATTCTAACCAGCTTAACCCAAGTTATCAAGTTATCAACCAATCATAGGTTGGATTTTTACAACTTACATATTATTTTACAAAATAAGTTTAATAGGTCGAAATAAAATAAAGCTTTTCACCCAAATCAGATTGTTGCAATGTAATGACAAAAAAAAAAAATTAAAAAACATAATGACACAAATAAAATAATAACAGCTGTGTTGGAATTAGTTTTCAATATGACCAAAAAAAAACATGTGTTGGAACAAATAACCGTCTAGCTTGGGCCACCAAGTTTGGTTTTCAATATTACCGCATGTTGGAAATTAGTTGTAGAGAGAGAAATTAAAAAATATAAACACAAATAAGAAAATGAAAGAAAAATTTGAGAGTGTAGACTTTAAAATAAAATCATTCTTTTTTTTTTTAAAATCTTTACTGCGGTGTGAAAAGAGATTAAGAGATATTTGTATAAATTGTTTTGAGTTACAAAGTTATGCGTCAAATGAGTCTTGTAATTTTAATTTTCATAAAACACATATTAAAATGACTTCTACTTGTAAAAAATATCACACTTTAACATTCATTTTTTATTTAAATTAACAAAAAAGAAATCGTAAGAAAACTTGAATAAACAAAGAAAAAATAAAGGAATAAGGGAAAATGTGAAAAAAAAATAAGTTGTTCACTTGAACCAAACTAGAAAAATAATGGAGAAAAAATAGTATTTTTTATTTATTTTATTGATTGAAACAAAGCCTTATATTTTGATTATAAATAATTGCAATCTAATTTATTTGAGTCTTTAATAATTTTCTTGGTTTTGCGTCAAACTCTTTTACTAGAAGTAGATAGTTACCGCGAAGATTCGATCCCACTGGCGGTAAACTTAATTTCTATCTTGCGCACAAACCACCACGCCACGCCAGTGGATTGCATATTACTGTTATTTTATGAACTTTACAGTTTTATCCTGGGCTGGTCTCCAAGTAAGAGAAAAAAAATATGACCGTATGCGAAATTCAAACCGCAGCACAAAACCACTACCGCCAAGCCAGTTGGCCAATTATTTTCATTTTTAAATGTTGAACTTTTTTTTTGGCTTGGTCCCCAGCAAGGAACAAAAATATGACAGTTACGCAAAGATTCGAACCACGCAAAGATTCGAACCACAGCCAGCGCAAAACTTGATTTCTAGTCAGGCCAAAATCAAGTCAGGCCACGCCAGCTGGACAAATTTATCTTTCATTTTTTTTTTTTTTTTTTTAGCTTTATTGTTTAGGGTTTTATTTCTACAATTCTTTTTTTTTTACATTCTATACTCCAAAATTTACGTTTATTAGTAAATTATAAAAGTACCCTCAAAAGTCAATATTTTTTTAAACGAGAAATGACATTTTTATAATTTTACCTCTATAGAGATAATTTTTGGAGTGTCGAATGTAAAAAAAAAAGAATTTTAAAAATCCTTGTTATTTACCTAA
Source organism: Actinidia chinensis (assembly GCA_009663005.1). NCBI lineage: Eukaryota > Viridiplantae > Streptophyta > Magnoliopsida > Ericales > Actinidiaceae > Actinidia > Actinidia chinensis. The sequence continues at coordinate 15,439 of VIGQ01001882.1, read as the reverse complement.
TAGAAAATGTTTTCAAAAAATAGTTTTCTACAAAAGAAAAACAAAATTAAAATTTTGTTTTTAAAAAACTGGGGGAAAGAAAAATGCAATTCTGTTTTTGTTTAAAAAAAAAGCTGAAAAACAAAAAATTATTCATAATTTTTTAATTTAAAAAACTGAAAAAAAATACAGTTTCTGTTTTTTGTTAACATAGGCAGAGAAAGAAAAAAAGGGCATTTTCCTTTTGTTTTAGAACATAACTTTTTAAAAAACTTTTTTTCAAAAAAAAAAAAGTTTTCTCCCGAAATAAGAAATAAATAATTTTTCTATTTAAAAAACTGAAAAAAAAAAGCAGTTTTTATTTTTGTTTTTCCAAAAACAGTTTTTCCCAAATAAAACAGAAATAGAATAAGTTCTGTTTAAAAAACTGAAAAATGCTTCTTTTTGTTTTCGCTTTTTAACAGAAAACTTTAAAAAACGGGGGTTCAAAAAATAATTTCACTAAAATTAAAAACAGAAACAAATTTCTATTTAAAAAAAATGAAAAATAAAATAGTTTCTGTTGTTTGTTGTTTCTGTTTTTAAACAGAAAAACTGGAAGAAAAAATGGTTTCAGTTTTTTCCCAAAAAAAAAAAAAACAATTTTTTATTTAAAAAATTACATAACAATACACAATAAACAACCAATGTACAGGAGGACCAATTTATTTGATAACAATACACAACCAATGCAAAACAGGAGGACAATTTGATAAGGGGAGTTTCTATCACGAATAACAGACCTAGAAGACCTCCAGCAATTACGTCTGCCATGATGCCAGGTCGTGAAAACTCCAACCAGAGATTGCAACAAGCAAGGGCCCGAACAAATGATACAAAGCTTTGCAAACCATGGACCCTACGGGCGACCGCACCAGATTTTCCCTGACAGTACCATGAGAGAAAACCCCAAACCTTCCAAAGACCCTTAGAGAACAATTAAAAACAATATTATGGCAAATGGCACAAAACAGTTGATCTATTATTTATGGATGGATTCAATGCATGCAAAAACGAAGAAAGAAAAAAGAAAAAAATCACGATGCACCAACATACTGTATATTAGCAGGTATATATTACAACGTTGAGTTGTCAATTAAACTAGAGTTATAGAAGAGGTACAGTGTACAAGTACAAAAAAATGATTAATTCATAAAACAACTAAAGAAATTATTCTTAAAAGGAACATTGGTACAAAAATTAGTGTATAAAAATATTTACATCACTATTACAAGACATATGTCGCTGGAACACTTGGTGTCCTTCCTGATTGACACTTTTCAGTCTAGTACCACTTTATTGTGTCCTTGTGATTGGGTCGAAGACCTAAAAATGGAACGCACCAATTGCATTATTTTTAAATACTGAAAAATATATAGATTCTAGGTAACATACACATGATATTAAGAAAACTGAAGGCAATTTGCTGATACTCACCCCCTTGCTATCAGGGAGCATCGCCAAAAGAAGTTCTGGACGAGTACGACCAACAACATTTGATGGCATCAGTTATAACTCCAGTTCAAGTACTGAAAACAGAAGGCTTGAATGTGCATACAAACTTATAATCATCATTGTAAGATAAATAAGATGCAAATAGCCCAAAAACCTATCATAAAACAATAAAAAATTAAAAGGAAAAAAGAAAACTACATTATGCATGATTAAATCATAAACATCCCTCCTTAATGAGTAGGTAAGAATGACTACAAAAGGCAACAAATTCCTAGAAACTGTTACAAGAATGGGAAAAAATATGCACATTTTTATGAATTTCACTACTAACATACAGCAGTTGCTGAAGTTATTTCAAAAATACAAGTAAGACCATTTTTATTAAAATATGTAAAATATCTTTAATTGATCTACATCCCAACAGCCCTATAAAAGCTTTTCTAACCATTCATTTAAACATGTAAGAAAAGACACCATTTTAAATCATCATCATTTTAACAAATCTTACAATACATTTGAAAGAATTAACATAGCAATAAACATTAGGTGCCTTAGAGGACATCCTAAAAACTTTATGAATCAAATTTTGTTGAGCATTCCACCGAAAAATAAGGTTTTTGCACCAATAAAAACTCTATGCATTGGCTTCATTCTACTACATTCTACTGATTCAAATATAACCCTCTTCCAAGTTCGCTTGAAAACCAAAACAAGAGAAAAAAAAATCCCCGGCCCAAAAAAACAACTATGTCAAAAGAATAAAGATAAGTTTACAAGAAAGGTGATAAATAATTACCCATGTGGAGGCAGGGAAGTGGGTAGGTGTAGAAGAAAAGATGGACTTGGGGCAATATTTTTGCTGCTCTTTATCCCTGGACGCTTCTTCTGCTGCTGTCTCTCATTCTCCATCTCCCTGATCTGAGTTATTTTTGCCTCTATATATGCAATTTTTAGTGTCACCCACCATACCAGATTAGCATCGATCTGAATAAATCCAAATCTCTTAATAAAATTACATGATCCGAAAATCAATCTAATCCGATCCTTGTAATCCATATTTATCGAATCCGATTTGGCCCCCTTTTGAACCTAAATTTGAATAAACATTTTATAATTTTTTTCCTCCATTTCAAAGCCATACTTCTAAAAACGAATCAGGTTGGATACCCATTAGGTGGTTGCTTCAGAATTGGATTAAAAAAAGCAATTTTCCATTTCTGAGCTCATATCGATGTAATCTAATTGGATATTGGAGTTTTATGAATCTAATCTGAATCTAATCTATTGACACCCTAATGCTAGAAAACCATTTTTCACAATTTTGTATCCAAACACAAACGACACTTTCTACCCGTGCGTGGGTCTCACCCCATACAATTGTGGGAACCCAGTGTATGGTGTGTTCTCAGTTGAAAGGTAAGGAATAAATTGCTTTTTTGCACCCAAAATTATAAAAATAATACCTTCTTTTTGCCTAGCAATGTTTATTTTGGAGCGTAATAAGGAGAACTAAGTACACCAAATATCACATTGTTCAAGCTACTTTTCTTGAATCCTCATAAGACCTCCTCCACGTCACTGTCCTCCTCCCCCACCATTACTTGCATTCTCGCCTATGCGAATCTCCTCAATCCACCCCCTTTTAATTCTTCTTGTCTTTCATATGAGAGAAGGAATCACCAAGATCATACCCCAGAAATATGTTGTGCGGAAAACAACTGATCACACATACACACCAAAACACAAACCACAAATTTAGAGGCGGCACTGTCGGCCTACGTCCTCGGGGTGGCAGCAATTTCACTTATATGGAGAGAAAAACAAATACAAATACAGAATGAGATTCTCTCTCAAACTCTCACTGATCTCTGCAAGTTTTTCTCTCAAATTTTGCTCTATTTCTATCAGCCTTCCTTTCCCTTTTTATAGCCTGTAGATAGAGTTTAAGCAGTAAAGGAAGACTTAGGGGTTGTCTATTTGAGACTGTTCAGCAGCTGAAGAAGACTTTGCTGGGTTGGTAGCTGCCAAGAAAGACTGGATGGGGCTTTGAGAATAGAAGTGAAGGCAAAAAGTCACAATCTACACTTGGCGGAACAACTCTTCCCAACCTGGTGATGTGCCACCAATGACCGCGTAGGCGCCATGCTGTTCAGAAATATTGATCAAGTCCCAAACAATGTTTAAACTTGATTCCAGATACGACCTGCGTCAAAATATCAGCAGGGTTGTCTTCGGTGCTGATTTCGCAAGTAGTACATCAACCTTCATTCAGAATTTCTCGAATATAAAATGACACGAACCTCAATGTTTTGGTGCGGGAATGAATGAACTTGGGTTTTAGACAAACAAATCGCCCTTTGACTGTCCAGTAGACATCAACATGCTCCTGATCAATTCCCAATCATTATCAAAACATGAAGCCAGATCGCTTACTTGAAGGTTCTGTCATGCCAATACTCTGCCTAGTAGTAGGACAAAAGCAACTGTAGCCTGAAGAGCAGATTGCAACAAACTGGGCCACCAGCATACGTGAACACCTAACCCATGGTGGATCTTCATTTGTTCACGATCTCCGGGAATAGTCTGAATCAAAATACCAAATGAAATATTGACTGACTTGTCGTCCCCCTAAATTTCACTCCAAACATTGCTTGTACCATGAATTATATCGTAAAATCCATTTCACGGAATGCCAATGAACTTTCCGGGTGTGCATATACCTGCTGACCATGCTCAAGCATGTGAAATATTGGGCCTTGTGCAAACCATTGAATTTACATCAAGGCACCAACAGCATAGCATAAGAAAATTTGCCATATACTTTCGATCCTCATCTGTTGCGAGGAGACATAGAAGCACTCAATCTGAAGTGAGAGGCCACGGTTTGTTACTTAACAGGTGTTTAGTTGAACTATCAATTCTTAATCTTGTAAAATTTTTTCAGATATTAAGATTGAGTCAACCAAACGTACCTTTCCACTGTCTCTCTTAATCTCAATGCCTTAAAATTTTCTGGCTTCGCCACAAGATCCCTTCATCTCAAATTCGACTGAGTTGAGTTTCAATCAGTCAATCTCTTGTAGGTCATTTCCTCCTTGTGCGTAGCCTTTAGCCACCAATCGAGCTTTGATCTGATTCCTTGATATCTTCCTTCTTGCCATATACCACTTGAAAACCGATCGGCTTTCTTTCCTTGGGCACTCGACCACCTTCCCACGTCTGATTCTTGTGAAGTGACTTCATTTCTCATCCATGGGCTCTCTTCCATTTGGATTTTCAGTCCCCTTGCCGGCATCTTGGTAAGTACACGGAACTTCCTTCAATCAATGGGAAAGTGCTATTGCCACAGTATCAGTATCGAGCGGTTACGAATCACTCGTTGTGGCCCCCCCTACTCGCGCGGATGATTCTGCTGGTCGTGAGATGAGCCGCTTTCAAATTCTGGGTAGTGTCGATATCATCAGATTTCCTCGTCAGGAATATCAACTGTCTGAACAGTTTTAGTCGGCAAACTACAGAATCACAGCTCCACTGCGGGGGATAGTAGACTCAGATTTTCGTTCTCCGAATTCTTCATCATCACAGACTCATCGAATGTAAACATCGACTGTTAACGATCTTCTTCGTTCGGGGACACCATAGTTGATAATCCTTGTACCCCAGTGCTAAAGCCTACAAAGATAGCTGCTTCGCTCTGGGATCAACTTTCTTCCTGTACATGAAGTAGGCAGGACATCCCAACAAATGGAATCTGTCATAATCAGAAACACATTTTCTGACATACTCCATAGGGTTTTCCTTCAATAGATGTGGAAGGACGTCTGTTGGTGAGTGCGCGGCATAGTTATTGCTTCTGCCCCAAAATGCTTTGCTCAACAACCAGGCATGGCATATCATACACCGAAAAACTTTATCTATAAGGTGAGTCATCCCTGTCTGCAACTCCATTTTGTTGCGGGTGGTGCCTTAATAGTAAAATGTCTGGACAATCCCTTATTTGGACAAACATCGAAGAAAAGAAAGGATCTGACCGATATTCTCCACCATTATCAGATCTTAGCTTCTTGATCTTTCTAACGTCTGGGTTGTCGATCATATTCTTCATCTCAAGAAGATTCAGGACTTCTTCCTTGTGCCGCATCGGTATACCCAAACCTCTTCGGAAAAGTCATCAACGAAGGTTACAAAAATAGCGTGAACCTCCAAAGAGCATTTTTAGAAGGGGGCCCCCTTCCAAAAACATAAGAGTGAACATTAATCCAGAATGCCTTCAGCTCTGATGAATGAGTGCCAAACTCCCTTGTCTGCGTGCCAAGCAAACAATGCTCACAGAATATCAAACTTTTTCAGCTTAGGCCTCCTTTCAGAACTCCTTGACGTACCAAGTTGCCCAAAGCTTTTTCTCCAGTATGCCCCAATGCATAGACATAATTTGGAAGGTCTTGGATTCGTCTGACCTGTTGGAGATAGACAACCTCCCAGTGACAGTTCTCCCATCAGGAAGTAGAGGATCCCCCTACGAGTGCCCTTCAGGAACAACAAGAGCCCACGAACAACTTCAGAACTCCACCTTCCAGATAATCTTGTACCCCTTTGAATCAAAATCTCCAATGAAATGAGATTTTTCTTCCCAAATCAGGTACATAGCGAAATCAGTAAGAAACCTTGACGGTTCTGTTCGTAAAAATGAACATCTTCAATTGATTGTGCCAATTCCCCCGTTGGCAGGCGTTGTCATTTCCCATTAGAACACTCCCCCTCGAGCTCTTCGAAACTCGGAGAGAACCAGTCCCTGTGGGGCACATTATGATAGGAACAACCAGAATCCAGAATCCATTCGTCCGAATGGCTAGCCGACAAAAGAAACAGTAAATGCAGAGTGTCATCTTCTCGACTGCATTTAATGGGCAGTTCGCCTTTGTCTTTGCTTCTATCTTGGGGCAATCTTTTCTCCAGTGCCTTTTTGCTTGGACAAGAGGCCACTCATGCCCTTTGCAAGCTGCCGTCTCGGAGAGTTTCTTGATTTTGAGAGAGGATTCATCCCCCTCCAGATTTCGGGGTACTCGTCATACCCTTGCTGTGTAAATGCATTGAAATTGATCTCCCGCGTGAGGTCTTGATCCTTCTTTATCACATCGTTGTTCATTCAACGCATTTGAAACAGCGTTAAACTTAAGTTCATCTTTAACCATACATCAAAGTAGTAGTCAAATGCTCATACGTATCAGGCAAGGAATCTAACAAGATAAAAGAGTTTTTATCTTCATCGTCAATTTCTACGTCTAAATTTTGCAAATTGCCAAAATTTATTAAAGCATTCAAATGTTTCATGCATTTGACGTACCTTGCTTGAATGGAGCCGGAAGAGCTTCTTCTTCAGATATAGAGCCGATTCTCAACGTCTTAGTCATGTACTTGTTTCACGTTTGTTCACAAATCCCTTGCTGTGGTCTCTTTCTAACAAGTACTTAGGGTCTTCTTCAAACCAAAGTCTATCGTACGCAAGCTTGGCGATTCAATTTCAACCCAATCCTTTCTGACATGTCCTCTGGCTTCGCCTCCAGAGTAATATCCAATCCTGTTGAATTAGGATATCCCCCCCCCAAAACTTCGCATGGCCAATGCCAAAGTTATTGTCCGTCAAATTTTTCAACTTCAAATTTGTCATTGGACATTGTAGTCCTATGCCCCCGACGGTACCGGAAAAGTGCTAGTGGACCGTGCTAGTGCGTTTATCGTCTTCCCATCTAAACAACTTAATCCACCCAAACTGATATATGGATCAAAATATCGCAAATTTTGACAAACGGAGAGTCCGGAGATGGAAAAACACTTAATTTATTAATTACAGATTAATTAAAAGGGGGAACTCGGGCTTAAACTGAAAAATTCAAAAGCTTTCTGGGGCCCAATTTGTCAAAATCAGAACTCCTGGGGAACAATCTGTACTTTCAAAATCACAGGGACCAAATGTAATTTTTGAAACTTCAGGGGACTTAAAATGTAATTATCAAAAGCTTCTCTTGTGACGTTGACCGATGTACGGCATGTTCCACAAAATACGACGAATTGATTCCCTCGGAATGTAGATTCAATGGTTGCAGCCATAGCAGCTAGGAGACTTTGAGAATGTTCCAAGGGAAACAAAGGGATGCTGAGGGGAAGGAAGAAAAAAGGACTATATCGATGGAGGGGAATGTCCAGATAGGGGCGAAAGATGCTGTCCGACATGGGTCCATGATATAAGACGGAAAAAGAAATGAACAAGAAGCAAACCGGTGCACCACAAGCACGCAAAGCAAGCGCAGCGACACCGGAGAGCCAGAGTGGTACGCAAGGACGAGCTTGGAGGGGACACGTGCGGAAGTCTGGGACCAGAAAGACCAGTGCAAAGCCAGTGCAGGATTGTCCATAGAAAAGTCCCAGAGGAAGGAGACAAAGTCGATTCTGAAGAGTTGTAACATCGAAGGCGCGAGCGTCGCCGAAACGAGTCTCTTTCGCTCTTCATAGATTGCTTAGTGGAAGTGATATCTTCAGAGTGTTACACAGAGAGAAGAGCGGGAGCCACGACGACTCAACAAGTGATGTACTTTGTAAGAGCTCTCCGGTTGAGGGGGAGCAAAGCACCTAAGAGAGAAGGGCAGGAACTTCAGTCTGGAAGTGCTTGCCCATGATGAGGCAAGATATCTCGGAGCAGGGGTCTTGACAGATATACGGGGGAGCTGGATCAATACCCTCCAATTGGACGGAGGGGGAGATTGTTGGAAGTCCCGCCCAAATGAAAGGCCCAAGGTTCCAAGCCAAGCCCAAAGGTGGAAGCCCATAACTCACCTTTCCTTCTAAGGTAAATGAATGGGAAAGGAGAAAACGCAAGAAGAGAGTGAAAGATGGAAAGGAAAAAGGAAAGAGCTTGCTTGACGAAGAGTCAGAGGAGGCGCCGAAAGAGTTGAAGACGGAAGCGCTACTTCCTCCTCCATGGTCAATCAATGGAGCATGAATGAGCAGCCATGATCTCATCTTCTCTTGTCTGTGGCTATAAATATTGGTGGTGGGAGAAAGAGAGTGGGGTGGGCCAGAAGTAGGAGAAATCTTTAAGAATACAGAGACGGCTCTTGTTGTGGCAGAGCGCAGGGACTGAGAGATAGATATGGTGAGTGAGTTGAGGTGATATCCTCTTTGTATTTATTGTAATTTATTCTGAAGAGGGAATAACAGATTCCTCTCCGTGGCCGGGGCATTGTTGCCGAACACGTAAATTTGCTCTTGTGTGTGTGGTTGGGTTGGTGGAGTCGACTGGTAAATCGTTTTGGGCCAAAAATGGTAACGAGTTACCAGTAACTCCAACCAAACATACAACCCCACAACAGTAGACAGATCTACGTGGTTAGCAAAACATGCTACATCCACGGAGAGGACCCCCCCCCCCCAATAATTAATATACAGAATGAATTACAATGGAGTACAAGAGGGAGGAGCTCTCTCCACTCACTGCCGCACTCTCTCATCTCTCCCCATCTCACTGTCTCTCTCTCTCAAGATCTCACAGTACCATTCTAGCCCACTCTCTGCCAGATCTCTCTGTGCGCGGTGCTCTCCCTAGCACACTCGCACTCCACCCCAAACCCACTCTCTCTCAGCCCGCTCTGAACACAGCAATAGCTGTGTGCTCCCGGTAATCCTCCACGATGACATCTTGCTCTTCCAAACCTTGCTCTCTCACAATGAGTATTCCTTTAAATAGGGGATTGGACCTCCATTGTTGACAATCACCAGCTGTATCTTCTCTCTTGCCATTCTTTCATTCCTCAAGCCTTATTGAAGGAATCTCTGTCTCCTGACCCAATCTTACAAATGAATACGGCTCCAGGAAGAGGAATTGGATGCCTGAAGGATGGACTGCGTTTGGATTGGGCTTGGGACTTGGGCTTGGGCCGGGCCCAATAGTGTGGGACTCCTGGGCTTCAAGGGCGGCCTCCAACAATCTCCCCCTCCAGCATTGGAGGAGGGTTATCATGATTCTTCAAGTTATACAGACCCGACCAACTCTGGTCCAGCTCCCCTGTAAGATCTTCAAGACAGTATCGAGATATGTGACCATACCTCCACGGGCAACATCACTTCCCTGACGTGAATGCACTTTCCACAACCGATTAAGTGCCGCACCTTCTCACTGAGGTGCCGTGCTCCCCTTCACTTGGGTGCGCTTGCACGGACGCCGCTTTGCAAAATAGTCGCGATTCCATTTCATCCCTTGTGTGCCAACTGGATGAGATCACCATCACTATCTTGAGGAAAGAGGGGAATCGTTTCCGGCGACGTCACGGCCTGTCGCTGTAAATCTACTCTGTTTCTCTCTCTCTGAGATTATCATGGACATCGCAATGGCACCTTATAGTGTCTGGCAAGAAATCTGCAGTATCCAAAGCATCTCCTTGCGCTCCTGTTCCACGGTGGATCATTCAAAGACATCCATCAGGTACTCTGCGAATTGCTTGCGTGCCTTAGGTGCAACAGTGCCTCTATTCGTTCCATACATCTTGCTAATACCACGGGACCTATGTCGGACAGCAGCTTCCGTTGGACATTTCCATCAGGTGGTATAGCATGTCCCGTCTTCCTTCTCTTGCAGCTTCTCATTGTTTCCCTGGAAACTTGAGTGTTCCTCCACTAGCTTCAAAGCTTCATCGCTTCGACTCCTGCATTGTCAATTGAAACATGCCTACCTCCCGGTACCTTCAGGATCTCCCGTCTGCGGAACCGGACTGACCGTTGCCACAATCGCGTCGTTGACATCTCAGAACAAAGTCTTATTGAGAAGGGCTTGTGTAGAAGCTTCAGAGGAGGGATTCTGGTGGGGAACAACGATGCGAGTTCTCAGAGAGCCACTAGGGAAGAGTCAAAAAGAAGAGGCCCGAAGTAAGAGGTCTCAAGAGGAGGTCACAGAGGGTCGAGAGAAGAGGTCAAGAAGATGATACCGGCAGAGAAGATGGCGGATGGCAGAATCCAGAGGTCCGCATTTAGTGTTGTTTGCGACCAGCGAGGGACAAGAAGAAATTGTTCAAAGGAAACCAAGCACCAGATCAGTCTCAGAGGCCAGCAACAACAGCAATGATGGTTGTGGATGAGAGTGATTGTTCTCTAGCAGCATCGGAGCTGGCAGTGAAGAGTCAGATTGGATTTCTGATGCAGAGGTTTGTGCCCACCAAAACGAGTTAACCAGTCCACTCACCACCAACATCAACCACACAACAGACAGAAGATTACGTGGTTTCGGCAAACAATGCTAATCCACGGAGCGGAACAGCAACTCACCTATAACCGAAATGAATTACAAGAGACATAGGAGGAGCTCATATCCACTTCATCTCTCAGCACTCTTCATCGCTCCGACATCTAATGTATCTCTCAGACTCACAGCACCCAATTTCGCCCATCTGTCAGATCTCTGTGCTCTCGGTGCTCTCACTCGCACACTGCACTCCCCAGACCTCTGCACAAAGCATTCTTGCCGAGATGTGAGCCCCCAACAAAAGCCCCCAACCCTTAATTTCTCTGACACCCACGCTCTTCTCTTGGCACCTATTGATTTAAGGCCACACGAAGCAGACGATGAGATCACGGCTGAGCTCAAACATGCACCCGACATCTTTGACAATCTTCAGCAGCTTTCTTCTCTTCTGCCATTCTTTCTTCCCAGCCTCAAATGGGACTTTAGCTCCGACCATCTTACCAAATGAATCGGCTTCTGACGAGGAATTGGAATGCTGAAGAGGGGAATGACGTTGGTTGGGCTTGGGCTTGGGCTGGGCCTGGGTCCCAATGTGTGGGATGCAGTGAGCTTTCAATGGGCGGGGGGGGCGGGGGGGGACTGGACCTCCAACAATCTCCCTCCAGCCCATTGGAGGTTATCTGATTCTTCAAGTTATCCATCCGACAACTTCTGGTACAGGCTCCCCTGTAAGATCTGCCAGGACAGGTATCCGAGAATTGTTACCCCTCCTACACGGGCAACCTTCATTTCCCTGAAGTGAATGCACTTCCCAACCTGACCGTGCCTGACCTTCTTCACTTAGGTGGGCCTTGCTCCCCCTAACCTGGGTGCGCTGCAAGTACTCCGCTTGCAAATCGTCGTGACTAATCTCCTCTCCCTTGTGTACACACCTGAGAGATCACCGCCACTTTCTAGAGCGAAAAGAGATTGTTCCAGAGCGGGCGAAGTCAGCCTGTGTGTACATCTACTCTCGGCTCTTCCTCTGAGCTTTCTTCATGGGACCATTCGCAATGGTTTGCCACCTCTAGTGTTGGCCAGACTTCTGCCGTCATCAAAAGCATCTCTTGCGCTCTGTTCCACTGTGGATCCTTCAGTACATCCATCAGGTACCCTGCGCTTGCCTTTGCGCTGCTCTGTGCAAACGGTTGCTTCTTAGTCCATCCATTTGCTAATTACCACTGGGACCCTATGTGGACAGCAGCTCTCCTGTCTGAACATTCTCCCTAGTTGGTATAGCCTTTCAGTCTTCCCTTCTCCTGAGCTTCTTCCTGTTCCCTTGGAATCTGAGGTTCTCCACTAGCTTCAACCAGCTTCTCGCTTCGACATGCATATCAATGAACATGCCTTACCCCGGTTCACCTTCAGGGATCTTCGTATGCCATGCGGAACCGGACGTCCTTTGGCCAACAATCGCATTGTAGCCATCCGAACAATTCCATCGCATGCTACATGTGCTAGAGAACAAAACTCGTTCTCGCACCAAGTGGTAAGCAATTCCTGAATCAGAAATCCAATCTGACTTTCATCTGCCGATGCCTGTAGGGAGAACATCAACTCTCATTCAAAGCCATTATTGAAGTTGTGCTGCCTCTGAAGTACGTGATCTGGTGCTTTGTTCCTTTGGGCAATTCTTCTTGGCCCTCCTCGTCGCAATAAAAGCACTTAAGTTGCGACCTCTGGATCTGCCCGCCGCCATCATTGCCTTGACATCTTCTCTGCCTCCTTTATTGACCTCTCCTGAGACCTATTCTCTGGCCTCTTCTCTTGACTTCATCCTGTGGACTCTTCTCTGGAAACTCGATCGTTGGTTCGCCAATGTAGTTCCTTCTGAAGCTTCAACACAAGCCTCCTAATTAAGGCGGTTAGAGCTGTATTCTCCGGAACATCTCCTTCAAAAAAAAAAAAAAAAAAAAAAAAAAAAAAATTCGGTCCACAACCCATGAGCACTCGTCTCATCGTGCTACATGTTGGAAACACTTGTGTTCAATGCTAGTGTAAGCATCTGCAACACTGTCTCATCGTGCTACATGATGGAACCACCTCGTGTTCAATGATTTTTGATATGTCCAATATCTTCTGTTCATCTCATTCCTATCCTTGGTTTTCCTGGGGCGTTAATCCGCATTTGAAAAGCTTGATCAGGGCTCTCAAATCACTCCGGCTTTCTTGCTTCTCCAAAACTGGAAGCAAATCTTCGAACCCCGACTCGCGGATGAATCCGGAAGCGAGTATTTTATTTGGATTAACTCAGACAGGGATTTCCTGGCAAAAATCAGACACTTCTGGGACCCAAAATGAATCACCCAGAACTTCAAGTGACTAAATGGAAATTTTAATTTTTCCAGGGACCAATTGCAATTTTCCAAAGTCCAGGGACCCAATTGAAACTATCAGACAAGTCAGGGAAAAAAAGTGTAATTTTCACTTTTCGGCAACGGTCAAAGTTTGACCGTCAACGGTCAAAGGGGTTTGACTGATCAACTCGGCTGGTCAACGCGGCTGGTGGTCAACGCGGGCTGGTCAATGAGGCTAGTCAATTGCGGATGGTGGGGTCAAAGGCTTGGGTTTGACTGGCAACGGCTTCGTTTGACAGTCAACGGGCTTGGTCAAAGTTGGTGATTGTTTGGAAAAAATTCTCAGCCACCAACCATCATCATGTCAAAAGACACATCATTTGCTTTTTTTTTTTTTCGTTTCCTTTCATGATTATGTTTCCTTGTCTCCTTTAATCATTCTTCACATAGACCACCTGGACGCATGGGGGGCGCGGAGAATTCCCCCGTATTCTCTTGGAGCGCGTGGGGACGAAGTGGGTCCGCGTGGATCTGACGCGCGAACTTCAGGCGGCGTGGGGGTGCGTCGGGCCGGTCCGATTTTGACTTGCTCCGTTTGGTGTGGAGCTTCGTATCGACGAGACGAATCTAGTGGTATGCTCAAATTCAGTTGTGAGCAATTTGAAATGGTCAGAATTCGAAGATGTACTCCGGTGGTACTTCGGTGACTCTCGGGGACTCGAACTGGGGCTCTGATACCATTGTTGTGGCCCAAAACGATGTTACAGTCATCCACAACATCAACACCACCACTAGACAAAGATTTACGTGGTACGGCCACAATGCCTACATCCACGGAGAAGGAACAAGCAATTCCACTACTAACAGAAATGGGAAATGTACAATGAGTACTACAATAGGGAGGAGCTCGAGTATTTGTCCACTCACCTCTCAGAACTCTTATATCTACCATCTCACTGTCTAATCTCTCAGATATCAAGCACCCAATTCTAGCCCCACTCCTCTGTTCATATCTCTGGCTCTCACTAGCACACTCGCACTCCCCCAGACCTTCAACAGAATCTGTGTGTGCCCCCAACAACGCCACAACCCCTACATTTCTTGCACCACTGCGCTTCTCTCTGGGGGTTGGGGGGGGGGGCCACCTCTCTGTATTATCGGCCACCCAAGAAGAGACGTGAGGCTCACGGCTGAGCTCAACATGCCTCATCTTTGACAATCTGCAGCAGCTTTTTCTCATCTATGCCATTCTTTATAGGAGGCAAGGAGACAAGTTCGAGTCACGGCGAGAGTCACGGAGTACCTCGGGTACCATGCTTCGAAGTCTGACCCCAAATTCGAATTGCTCAAAAAAAAACTGAGATTGAGAATACCACTAGAATTCGTATCGTCGAAACGAAGCCCAGCACCAAACGGAGTCAAAATCGGACGCGGACGCACCCCACACGCGCCTGCCTGCAAGTTCGGTCGAGTCAGATCCACGCGGACCCACGCGGCCCCACGCCGCGTCAAGGAAGAAGACGAAGTGGGAATTCTCGCGACCACCCATGCGCCCCCCATGCGTCCAGGTGGTCTATGTTGAAGAAGATTAAAGGAGACAAGAAAAACATAATCAATGAAAGGAAAAGAAAAAGAAAAAAAAAAAAGCAAATGATGTTGTCTTTTTGACATGATGATGTTGGTGGCTGAGAATTTTTTTCCAAAAAAAGCACAACTGACCCAAAGCCGTTGACTGGTCAAACGAAACCGTTGACCAGTAAACCCCAAGCCGTTGACACCAGCCGCATTTGAACTAGCCGCATGCACAGACGCGTGTGACCACCAGCCGCGTTGACCCGTCCACCCCCGTCATGTTGAACGAAAAGTGAAAAATACACTTTTTTCCCTGGACCTTTTGATATTTTTCAATTTGGTCCCTGGGGACTTTGGGAAAAGTGCCGGTGTCCCTGGACTTGGGAAATTCGCAATTAGGTCCTGGAAAAAATGAAAATTTCAATGTTAGTCCCTGAAGTTCTGATTTGATCAATTTGGGGTCCCAGGAAGTGTCTATTTTTGACCAGGAATGGAAAAGCCCCATCTGTCTTGAGTTTTATGGCATTCCGGATTCATCCCGCGGGTCGGGGTTTTCAGAGATTTGCTTCCATTTTGGAGAAGTAAGAAGGCGGAGATAATTTGAGAGCCCTGGATCAAGCTTCAGATGCGATTCCGCCCAAGGAAAACAAGGCTGAGGAATGAGATGGAACAGGAAGATGATTTCGGACATATCAGACAATGCATTGAACAGAGGTGTTCCATCATTGTAGCCCGATGGGTGGACGAGTGTTGCAGATTGCAATGAAGTGAACACATGGAGGGTTCCCAACTTGTAACCACGATGAGACGATGCTCATGGGTTGTGGAC
>VIGQ01001801.1:37500-40000 GCA_009663005.1 Actinidia chinensis | reverse complement strand
AACATGACTCCCTTGTTCCAAGTGAGACCAAGAACTGAATCAGTGCGGGCTCTCATTCTTGTGCTAATTGATTTCTAACACAAAGATGTACCTGAAAGTAAAAGTAAGAATGATTGAGGAAGAATATAACGAGAAGTGGCAATGTAATGAAACCTTTTAAAGAATCTAGATTAAAGAGGGATAAATAATAGAGGAAGAAATTATTTTTTATTAATTGTCTAAAAAGATGTACAATAAGTTTAGGCTCGTTTGGATGTGTAGATTTGAAATATAGGGATTTTAAATTCTTCTTCCAAATCCCTCAATTTGGATGGCAAAAATAGACCAAAGAATTTGAAATCAAGACAAATCACTCCTTGAATTTCAAGAGCAAAATGAAAAGAATTTCACATAACTCCAAATAGTGTATTCGACAACTCCCACCCATCCTCACTTCACTTCATACTTCACCCTCCTTTTCTCTCTACCCGTCCACCCTCTCTCTCTTCCTCTCTCTTTTCTTCTCTCTCTCTCTCCCATTGTTTCTCTAGTTCCAAAATAGTGTTATTGAAATACATGTAATTGATTTATTATTTTTAAAAAATGTATCCAATTGATGAGTTGAATCCTTAACGCATTTGAAATATGGATTTAAATTCCTAGATTTAAAATACACGTATTCAACGGAGCCTTATAGAAGTAGGACCAAAATCAAAGTTTCTCTTTCTTACACAATGACACAACATCATGAAAAGGACAAATGTAGAAGATGATAGATCTGCCAATGCAAAGTTCTGCTGAAACGGACCACCTTAAAAACAAAAACGAAAAACAACCTTAATTGAATCAAAATACCTCCAAATCCAATAGCAAACAGAAGGAAAGCGTAAAAAAAATTATAACCGTAGTTCTTTAATGTGATGTTTGAAATGGACGCCAATTCAATCTAACAATAATTTGAAGTTCCTCATAACAAAAAGATCAAAAGATCACTAAAAATGTTAATTACCATGATATTGTATGATCAAGGAATCCATAAGTGAGAAAGGTGCAACATGATGATTCCATGCAACGCTTGAACCTGAAATAAACATAAGAAGATGAGAAAATAATTTACTTGCAACGAACTGTGGAAGAGCATACATTTTTATGAAGCAATGCAACTACAATATATGTACCGTGGGTCCTGAGGAGTGAAAGTAAGTTTTTCAAGGTCCAGGATTACCCACAATGAATACTCGTAACTGCAACACTTGCTTGATCATTTCCATTTCTACAAGTTTGGCAGTAGCACCATCCAAAAGAGTACCCTCATTATTTAGTACATCCACCAACATATTTTCAGGTAATTCCTCAACACCAATGAGTTGAACTTGAATCAAACATGGATTTGTCCGTTATGATGTTTCTCCCCCTTTTAGATAGATAGGCTGCACAAAGAAAAATGCTGCAGTGATAGGAAAATCAAAAGAAAATAATGCTTTTACTAGTGAAATTAAGACCAGGAAGCATAATAAAGTCTAACCCAAACCAATGGGTTTGATGCATCAATTCTCGTAGATGAGCTTCAAAGATAATAACAAGAGTTAACAAACTGAAGTTCATGCACACAATTTGCCAGGAACCTTTCTGCAGTCCACAGGACAAAATAAAGACACTAGAGTGACTGTGCAAGCCTTCAAAAGGAGGATGTTTTTAGTGGGAAACATCAGGTGACTCGTGGGGAATCTACATCATGGGTAGAAATTACATTCACCCAGTTACCTTTATGATGAAGGCAAATCCCTCTTATATCTGCGTGCAACAAAACATCCACATCAATAAAACGCTTCTCCCAGCACCACTTGTCTTCCATTGACACTTCTTCAGGGGAAGTGTTCTTCACATAAAAACAAAGACCCGAATTCCCCCATTTTTTTCTTAAATTAAATTAAAAGACAAAAAATGGCAGTAAGTAATAAAAAAATACAATGAAGTTGAAATCAATTGAGACTGTTATGGCTGCAGTCAAGATAAGAGATGCCATGCATTCTAGATAAGCCTAGAAAGTCATTGCATGGAAAATTCAGCCATGGCGAGTTTAAAAGTGGAATACCAAAAACTTGCTAACACAATCTAATTAAGAGATGCAGTCACTTATCCCTATCACGTTTTTAAGCAAAAAAAAGAAGAAAACTTTAACACTTTCATAATTATCAAAACTGTGTAAGACATGGGTGAAATCTTGTCTGAGACTAGTGACTAAAATGAAACCTGTTTCAAGTGCCTTGTAGAATATTGCATCAGGGAAGGCCATGGAAGAAGACCAGCAAGGCGGGATCGACTTGGACCCAAATATATGCCCCACCTAGTATATTCTTTATACTAAGTCCTGAAAAAAAAAAGATTATTATTGGGTCTCTCAAGTGACTTTGATTTTAAAAACTATAAACTAAAATCCACTTTGGTCAAGCATTTGCTAACAAAAAGCCCACCCCCCCCTAAAAAAAATAATATTAAGGGAGGGTCCAAAGTGATTGGT
>VIGQ01002228.1:12500-15000 GCA_009663005.1 Actinidia chinensis | reverse complement strand
ATTTAGATTTTAATTCCAACATATTAAATATTAAACTTTGAAAACAGTTACAATGTGGACTCTTTGTCCACATTCATTAGAATTTGTGAATGAAAATAGTCATGTGCTACGTACATGGCTATATTAAAATTTTTAAATTAGTACAAACATAAATTTTTTTCGTCTCAAGGGAATTAATTTTATCGTTTAATTAGATGTCACAATATTTTTCTTTGATAATTTTGTATTTAGTTCACTGGATTGACTAATTCATGAAACCAATCTCATAATCCATAAGTAAGAGCCCTTCTCTCCGTATGAATTTGTCCAAAATATGAATTGATAGTACACGAATAATAGTCAAACATTAAAGCCAAGAATTTTACGAGGCCGTTGATAGGCAAGTAACTTTGCGGGAAACCCTAGGAGTTTAGATTTCAATATTCATGATATATTATTAAAAGGGTTTGAAAACTAAACTAGAAGATCGTACGCGGTGTACAAAAACTCCTGCTTGTAAATTTTATATTTGTGCGTGTAATAATTTGGAGATATGCAATGGGTAAATTGGCTTTTAAGTTATATTTCGAGTGAATATGAGTGAAGTACAAAGTGCAAGTTAGTGTTTGGGTTTATAGTTTTTTTTTTTTTTGAACCATTGGATTTATAAGATTTGAAAGTAATGAATTTGTGGTGGTGGTTGTCAAAACCTTTTCAACACGGCTCATATTTTAGATTCTGGTACTCTGATATGTTTATCATTTTGTTTGTCATAATTTCTGTTTCTAAATAAAAAATAATTTTCAAAGTTCTTTACACAGATTTGCAGTCCCATAATTTGTACATGAAAAATTTATAAAATTCGAATGAATGGTTTAGATTCACTTGGTTACGTGAATTTTACGCGCTCAAGTAAATCTGAACTATTTATTTTAAATTTTAAAAAATTTTCTTAGTCTAAAATTTGAAACCGTAGGATTTCTTTTTCTTTAAAAAGTTGATTATAAGAAGCCACGCTATATTTTGATATTTAACTTTTGATAGTGACCTATTCCAAGTGGGTACTTTGATTTATGTGTGGGGTTACAAGTTATATCCATGTATGTATTTATTTCAAAACTGTTTTTTTGTTTTCAACTTTTAGAGAGAAATGATCTATTGAGAGCCACACAAGGATTTTGAAACTCCCATCAACCTAATTTGACCTCTAACCTCATTTGGGGTGGCAAAATAGCACAGTTTAAGAATATAAAAAAAATGTAAGAAAAAGCTTAACTGTTTGGCCTAATTATAATAATTAAATTGGATACTATTTTTGTTAGTTTTCTTTTTTCATTGGTTTAGTAAAAATAAAATAAAACTATTTGTTGCACAAATAACTCAACTTATCTAACATATTTGGGATATGTCATATGTGTTGCCAGTAGACGCAATACTGTGTTGCTTGTATTATATATATGGGCTCACATCCAATCTCAATGATATAATTAGGGTCGTTCATTTTGTAAAGCTCGCCAAATATATAATATATACAAAATCTCATGTTGATTGAACATTGATAGCCACATAATTATATCATATTTATGTACAATTTATTCTCAGAATCATATTTGTTGTTCCTTTTTTGCAGGATAACACATATTTTCATAGTTATTAGAACCGAACCGGGCGATTGAACTGGTCAAGGTATCGGTTCACTAGTTCACCGGTTTGAACGTTATAATACTACATCATTAGAAAATATATTTAAATAAAAATATTTATTAAAAAAATTATCATGGGTTAAAGATATTGTTTTTTTATATAATAATTCAACATAAGTACAATAATAAACCTATAAAAGAAGAAAGTATCAATATATAATTATAAAAACATTACAGATGACTTCTTTTTTTTTTAATTTAATAATTTTTAAAACTATTACTTATTGGTATTTTTATATTTAAAAGAAAAAACTAAATCTTGTCAATCATGTATATTATAAGATAATAAGTGTGTCATTATTTGTGTTGTCTTTTTTCTTCTCTTCCTATATCCTCTATTTTTATCTTTAGTTTTTATTTTTTATTAGAATTATTTTTTGATAATACTATCTCGATATACTAATTAGTATAATAAATATTTAAAGATAATTATTTGCACATTTTTATTTTTTTAATTGCACTCAATTTTTTACTTTTATATAAAAATAAAGTTAAAATGTAAATAGCCAATTAAAATACCAATATACAAAAACCAAAACAAACCCAAAAAAATAAACAAATTAAAAACTACCGAGGCCATTAATATTTGGTTTTTTTTTCACAATATTTGTGTTCCCTTTTTACTTTTTTATACAAAATCGGTCGGTTCACTAAATATCGGTTCATTCAATGATTTTTTAAATCCGTCCGATTCAGTCGGTTCAATCTGATTTATATGTATTTCTGATAAATTAATTAAACTGTACCGGTTCATGGTCCGATTCCCGGTTAAACCGGTTAAATCGGCCGATTCGATTCGATTCGATTTTTATAACTAT
>VIGQ01002228.1:2500-5000 GCA_009663005.1 Actinidia chinensis | reverse complement strand
ATTCTTGTTCTCAAGGATGTTTAAGCATCAGGAGTATATGTACTCTAATGAATCAAAATGCCATTCTCAAGTTAATCAACCAAAGATATCAGTAATACCTATATGCACTTCACAATATATAAAGCTATATTGCCTGCTCAAACCCCTTCGTTGTCTAAAAGAGAATCTATTTCTCTTTGAAGAGAGTGCTTCCCCTTTGAAGGTGTGTGCCTTTAGGCTATATTTGGATCAAGGATTTAGCGAAAGAAAATGAAAAGTTAGGATCTAACGGTCTCGAATAGTTAGATCCTCTAACTTTTCCCATCTATTTTCCTTTCTTCTCTCTTACCAAATCCTTGATCCAAATCCAGCCTTAGATATTATGTTTTCTATCGGCGATAAACAGAGCTCCTACCCAAAGAGGCAATGAATTTGCGTCGAAAATTAATCTACAAAAGATATTGTTGAAGTCAGGTCTCCCAACTAGAAAACATCCAAGCTAAAGGGCTTACCCTCATCATAAATAATTCTGGGAAGATACACGTTTCCAATGCCACACCAAAGATCTCCGAGCTTCCACCATTTATCAACTAGTTGTAGCCGACCCCATTGATTGGGACATGCTTGGTTTTTGGGCCCCAAAACTCACCAAGCATCAACCGAGTCCGGAAGCAAATGCTTGCAGACAGAATTACGCATACACCCCCGATACAAGGCGATAAAAAACGAAAGCACCACCAGGGAAAGGAAAACCATCAACCATGCCTCAGATTTATGATTTTCGATAGACTTGCTTTAAATTTGACATTCAGTTGTGAAAAGAGAGATAAATACTGGACAAAAGAATGCTCTCACTTGTAACCAAGTCCCATGTTGACCTAAATCAAGTAAAATCAAGATCAATGGCCCTCACCCGAAAAACAAAAAAAAAAAAAAGAAAAAATCATGTTGACAGCTCCATCTAAAACCATACAATTAACGCTTCAGATGATGGACATTACTATGAATTGTGGTGTTGTATATATTCTCAGCATGGAATGATGAAATTCAAGAAACAATTCTGTGAACATGCAAGGAATATACAACAAGGCCAATTTGATGCCAAGTTCTCACTATAACCATCCACAGGATGCCCTGGACTGCAAAAAAAAGAAGATTCTGAAAGCCTATTGTTAGCCATTGGACACTGATGCCCAAGACCCAAACAAGGTTCCCACAGTGACATGACCTGGTTGGGTGCCTTGATCAGAGATATATTTTGATTTTGACTTGATTATTAGGAAGTTGGTGGTTATACATAGCGATATCATATGGTGGTGTATAGGGTTTCTAAAAGACTTAGATGCACAAACGTAACTCTAAAAACTCTCTCTGTCTATCTTCATCTTGTTGCCATCCATTGAAAACAATAGGTCTTACTTATGTGGATTTGAGGGTTTGCTCATCCTTCGTAGTGTGTCTCCATCACAAGGAACTGATTCAATAATGAAGGTGTTTCGGATGAATGAAGCACTTAGATTTTGCGATTACTTGTGTTATACAGTTAACGTTTCAAAGGCAAGCCCAAAACCCTAGAATGGAAAGCAATTATGCAAATTTAATGAAATACAGCAATTTCAATTGATGCCAAGCTTTTCCACCATTTCATCAACAACAAAGAAATTGATGTTCAAAAGTAACTCGGAAAACCATATAGCCACTCCTCCAAAAAGAGAAAGAAAAGACGGACACTTCCAAACAAACAAACTCCTTAACCTCACAAAACATAATATACTACAATCTCATACATTAAAATGATTTCAAAATTAGAGTAAAAACCCATGATGATTTAGCCCTCATGCTTTAAGAAGACTAAAAACCTCAATTAAGGTGGTTGAATCTCTATTTTCTAACATTTCGTTCAGGGACTTTTTGAAATAATAAGATCCTTCACATGACTCCTAAGCCTTTTGACACATGACCGGGCACATGGGTTTCAAAGAATGGAGTACCCATCTCACAGTCTTGTTTGCTAGGCAACAAGACTGTAACAATAATCATAATAGTAGTTCCATTGGTAACTCCAGAAACCTATCATTTCTAACAAGATCATTAACTATTAATGAATATCACGGGCATAAAGTTTGTAAGCATCCAACTTAAACATAATGCTGGTACTACTGTCTAATAGCAAAACTATGGAAATAAAACGCCATACTAGAAAACAGGACTCAAACTCTTATTCAATTATTAGCTTGTCCACCAAAAGATCCAAATTGTACTATAATAGCCAAATTAAAAGAGGAACAAAGCAGCAATAATTCAAGTAGCAATGCCACAGTAAAAGAGAAAAATAAATAAAAACAGAGTAGATCTGTACTGAAAAGAGGAAACCTTTTGTAGCCTTTGTACCCGTAGTTCGCAAGCCACATATAGTAGAACCCTGGAATGAACAGAATCAACCCATGACACGCAGAAAACCCTACAGCGCTTAACATTGTAACCTGACACATGCAGGTCACAATGGTTTCAAGTAAAGGGT
>VIGQ01002282.1:37500-43392 GCA_009663005.1 Actinidia chinensis | reverse complement strand
TATGTCAGAGTACTAGTCAAAATCATTAATTCTCGCAAAACACAACAAATGACACATAAGAGTCAATGCCACATTACACAAAAAATTCTATCTGTATTTAATTTTAAATTGAAAAAGTAAAACATATGACATTTACTACTAATACCTAATATGTAGTTGAAATTTGAGCCCGATAGTCAATAGCAGTAGTACTCGCAAACAAAAAAAACAAATGCAAAACAGTTAATATATATATTACCAAAAAATAAACTCAACATAATTGATATTATAGACAAAGTACAACATAAAACGTTGTATAATAATTACCTAATTAATTGAGTTTGAAATTGAACCCGGGGAACTTCAAGCTCAGTTAATTAGGCAAAAAAAACATTTAAAATTCAAACAGATTATTACGTACCTTAATATTTAAAGGTGCGGAGACATGTATTTTGGGGATACTTAGTAAAAATCATTAATTTCGCACAAAACACAACAATGACAAAAGAGTCATACAACCTTACTAAAAATTCAAACAGGATATAATTGAAATTGACAAAGTACAAACATATGACATTATATATAATACCTAATTACCTGAGCTTGAAGTTGAACCAATATAGTTCAATAGCATTAGTACTCGCAAAACGCAAAACAAAACAAATGCAAAGCAACCAATTTTGATTACACAAAAAATAAACTCAACATAACTTGATATAGACAAAGCACAACATAAGGCATTGTATAAAATACCTACTTAACTGAGTTTGAAATTGAAACCGGGGAACTCATGTTCAAGTTATTAGGGCACAAAAGAAATATATAAAACTAAAACAATATTTACGTACCGGATATTTTAAAGGTGAGAAGACATGTATTTTGGGAGTACTTAGTCAAAATCATTAATTCTCGCAAAACACAACAAATGCAAAAGAGTCAATGCACATTACACAAAAATTCATATCTGTATAATTTTAAATTGACAAAGTACAACATATGACATTTACTAATAATACCTAATTACTGTGAGTTTGAAGTTGAGCCCGATAGTCAATAGAATTAGTACTGCAAAAACAAAAACAAAAACAAATTGCAAAACAGTCAAATATATTTATTACACAAAAAATAAACTCAACATAATTTGATATAGACAAAGGACAACATTAAAACGTTGTATAATAATACCTAATAACTGAGTTTGTGAAATTGAACCCGGTGAACTCAAGCTCATAGTTAATTAGGAAAATAAAACATTATAAACTTTAAAAAATTATTACGACCTTAATATTTAAAGTTGCGGGACATGTATTTTGGAGAACTAGTCAAAATCATTAATTCTGCAAAAACACAACAAATGCCAAAAGAGTACAATACACATTACGTTAAAAATTCAAATCAGTATATAATTGAAAAATTGACAAAGTACAACATATGACATTTATAATAAATACCTCATTACCTTGAGCTGAAGGTGAAAACCCTAGTCAATAGCATTAGTACTCGCCAAAACAAACAAAACAAATGCAAAGCAACCAATATATATTATTACACAAAAACTAAAACTCACCATAACTTGATATAGGACAAGCACAAAACAGTCAAGCATTGTCTAATTTAATACCTAATTAACTTGAGTTTGAAATTGAAACCGGGGAACTTCATGTTCAAGTTAATTAGGGCAAAAGAAATATATAAAACTTAAAACAATTATTACGTACCTGAATATTTAAAGGTGAGAAGACATGTATTTTGGGAGTACTTAGTCAAAATCATTAATTCTCGCAAAACACAACAAATGCAAAAGAGTCAATGCACATTACACAAAAATTCATATCTGTATAATTTTAAATTGACAAAGTACAACATATGACATTTACTAATAATACCTAATTACTGTGAGTTTGAATTTGAGCCCGATAGTCAATAGCATTAGTACTCGCAAAACAAAACAAAACAAATGCAAAACAGTCAATATATATTATTACACAAAAAATAAACTCAACATAATTTGATATAGACAAAGTACAACATAAAACGTTGTATAATAATACCTAATTAACTTGAGTTTGAAATTGAACCCGGGGACGTCAAGCTCAGTTAATTAGGCAAAAAAACATATAAAATTTAAAACCAATTATACGTACCTTAATATTTAAAGGTGCGGAGACATGTATTTTGGGAGCACTTAGTCAAAATCAATTAATTCTCGCAAAACACAAAAAAGGCAAAAGAGTCAATACAATACGTAAAAATTAAAATCAGTAGATAATTTGAAAATTGACAAAGTAAAACATTGACTTATAAAATACCTATTACTTGCGCTTTTTTGAAGTTGAACCAATAGTAAATAGCATTAGTCACTCCGCCAAAACAAAACAAAACAAAGGCAAAGCAACCAATAATATATTATTACACAAACACTAAAACTCAAAATACTTGATATAGCCAAAGAACAACCTAAGGCATTGTATAATAAACTAATGAACTTGAGTTGAAATTTGAAACCGGGAACTCATGTCAAGTTAATTAGGGCAAAAGAAAATATAAACTTAAAACAATTATTCCGTACCTGAAATTTAAAGGTGAGAAGACATGTATTTTGGAAGTACTTAGTCAAAATATATTCTCGCAAAACACAACAAAGGCCAAAAGAGTCAATGCACATTACACAAAATTCATATCTGTATAATTGTAAATTGGACAAAGTACACATATGACATTACTAATAATACCTAATTACTATGAGTTTGGAATTTGGAGCCTGATAGTCAATCATTATACTCGCAAAACAAAACAAAACAAAAATGCAAAACAGTCAATATATATCATTACACAAAAAATAAACGCAACATAATTGATATAGGACAAAGTACAACATAAAAACGTTGTATAATAATACCTAATTAACTTGAGTTTGTTGAAATTGACCGGGGAACTTCAAGCTCAAGTTAATTAGGCAAAAAAACATATAAAATTTAAAACAATTATTACGTACCTTTATATTTAAAGTGCGGAGACATTATTTGGGAGCCACTTAGTCAAAATCATTATTTCGCCCAAAAAACAACAAATGCAAAAAGAGTCAATACACATTACGTAAAAATTCAAATCAGTAATATTTGAATTGACAAAGTACAACATTATGACATTAAGAATAATACCTAATTACCTTGAGCTTGAAGTTAACCCAAAGTCACTAGCATTAGTACTCGCCAAAAACAAAACAAAACAATGCCAAGAAACCAAGTAAAATATATTATTACACAAAAACTTAAACTCAACATAACTTGATATAGACAAAGCCACAACATAAGGCATTGTATAATAATACCTAATTAACTTGAGTTTGAAATTGAAACCGGGGAACGTCATGTTCAAGTTTAATTAGGGCAAAAGACTATATAAAACTTAAAACATTATTACGTACATGAAGTTTAAAGGTGAAGAAGACATGTATTTTGGATACTAGTCAAATCATTTAATTCTGCAAAACACAACAAATGCAAAAGAGTCACTGACCATTACACAACAAATAATTGTATAATTTTAATGACAAAGTACAAAACATATGACATTACTAGTCATACCTAATTACTGTGAGTTGAATTTGAGCCCGATAGTCAATAGCATTAGTACGCGACAAAACAAAACACAACAAATGCAAAAACAGTCAATATATAGTATAACAAAAAATAAACTAAACATAATTGATATAGGACAAAGTACAACATAAAACGTTGTATAATAATACCTAATTAACTTGAGTTTGAAAATTGAACCCGGGAACTCAAGCTCACGTTAAGTAGGCAAAAACAAAAAAAAACATATAAAATTAAAAAACAATTATTAAGTACCTTAATATTTAAGGTGCGGAGACATGTATTTTGGGAGCCACTAGTCAAAATCATTAATTCTCGCAAAAAACAACCAAATGCAAAAGAAGGTCAATAACATACTAAAAATTCAAATCAGTATATAATTTGAAATTGACAAAGTACAACATATGACATTTACTAATAATACCTAATTACCTTGAGCTTGAAGTTGAACCCAATAGTCAATAGCATTAGTACTCGCAAAACAAAACAAAACAAATGCAAAGCAACCAATATATATTATTACACAAAAACTAAACTCAACATAACTTGATATAGACAAAGCACAACATAAGGCATTGTATAATAATACCTAATTAACTTGAGTTTGAAATTGAAACCGGGGAACTTCATGTTCAAGTATTAGGGCCAAGAATATATAAACTAAAACAAATATACGTACCTGAATATTTTAAAGGTGAGAGACATGTATTTTGGAGAGATGAGATAGTACTTAGTCAACATCATTAAATTCTCGCAAACCAACAAATGCAAAGAGTCAATGCACATTAACAAAAATTATTCTGATAATTTTAAATGGACAAAGATACAAATATGAAGTACTAATAATACATAATTACTGTGAGTTTGAATTTGATGGACCGGTAGTCAAAAAATTAAGCATTAGTACTCGCCCAAAACAAACAAACCAAATGCAAAACAAGTCAATATATATTTATACACAAAAATAAACTCAACCTAATTTGATAAGACAAAGTAAAACATAAAACGTCTGTTAAATAATACCACTAATTAACTTGGTTGAAATGAACCCGGGGAAACTTAAAGACTCAAGTTAATTAGGCAAAAAAAAACATATAAAATTTAAAACAATTAGTACGTACCTAATATTTAAAGGGCGGAGACATTATTTTGGGAGCACTATGAGTCAAAATCATTAATTCTCGCAAAAAACAAACAAATGCAAAAAGAAGTCATACACATTACGTAAAAATTCAAATCAGTATCATAATTTGAAATTGACAAAGTACAACATATGACATTTATAATAATACCTAAGTACCTGAGCTTGAAGTTGAACCCAATAGTATACATTAGTACAATCGCAAAACAAAACAAAAAAAATGCAAAGCAACCAATAGATATTATTACACAAAAACTAAACTCAACATACTTGATTAGGACAAAGCACAAACATAAGGCATTGATAATAATACCTAATTATAGGAATTGATTGGGGTGGTAAATTGAAACCGGGGGGAGGGGAAGGGGGAGAACTCATGTTCAAGTTAATAGGGCAAAGAAAGGAAAATATATAAAACTTAAAACAATTATTACGTACCTGAATATTTAAAGGGTGCGGAGACATGTATTTGGGGAGTACTTAGTCAAAGCATTAATTCTCGCAAAAACACAACAAATGCCAAAGAGTCAATGCACATACACAAAATTCATATCTGTAAATTTTAAAATTGACAAAGACAAACATATGCATTACTAATAATACCCTAATTACTATGAGTTTGAATTTGAGCACGATTATCAATAAGCATTAGTATCGCAAAACAAAACAAAACAACTGCCCAAAACGAGTCAATAATATTATTACACAAAAAATAAAACTAACATAATTTGATATAGACAAGTACAACATAAAACGTTGTATAATAATAACCTAATTAACTTGAGTTTGAAATTGACCCGAGGGAACTTCAAGCTAAAGTTAATAGGCAAAAAAAAAAAAACATCTAAATTTAAAACAATTATTACGTACCTTAATATTTAAAGGTGCGGAGGACCATGTATTTTGGGAGCACTTAGTCAAAATCATTAATTCTCGCAAAAACCAACAATGCAAAAAGAGTCAATACACATTACGTTAAAAATTCAAATCAGGATATAATTGGAAAAAATTGACAATAGTACCAACATATGACATTTACTAATAATACCTAATTACCTGAGCTGAAAGTGAACCCAATAGTCAAACATAGTACTCGCAAAACAAAACAAAACAAATGCAACAGCAACCAATATATATTATTCACAAAAAACTAAACTCACATAACTTGATATA
>VIGQ01002282.1:0-12500 GCA_009663005.1 Actinidia chinensis | reverse complement strand
ATCTTAAAAGTATTAAGGGATAACTATAAATTTCGAAAACTCAAAGTCAAACTGTAAATATAAAAAAGTTCAAAGACCAAACTCCAATTTTCAAAAACGTATGGGACAAAATTTCAATCCTCGCATATATATCCGAATAGAAAGAAAACCTTGGTTGGCCAAATATAAAAAGTTCTGAACGCCAGGACCCATGTGTAATTTTAAAAACTTTAGAGTAGCAAACTATGAATATCAATAATAAGTCAAGGGACTAATCTATAATTTTTAAAAACTTAAAAATAAAAAAATTCAGAAAGACCACGAACCAAAGTATAATTTTTAAAAACTTAAAAATAAAAAAATTCAGAAAGACCACGAACCAAAGTATAATTTTAAAAATTTTATCGGGCAAACTTTAAATATCCAAAAGTCCAGGGACCAAATGTTAATTTTTAAAAACTTATGGGACAAAACTTCAATCATCGCATATATATATCCGAATAGAAAGAAAAACTTGGGGACCAATATCACAAAGTTCACAAATCCAAGGACCCAATTGTAAATTTAAAAACTTTAGGGGCAAAGTATGAATATCAAAAAGTCAAGGGACCAATGTGTAATTTTTAAAAATTTTATCGGGCAAACTTTAAATATCAAAAAGTCCAGGGACCAAATGTTAATTTTTAAAAACTTAAAACATTCGGTGACTAAATTAAAAAAATTCAGAAAGACCACGAACCAAAGTATAATTTTAAAAATTTTATCGGGCAAACTTTAAATATCCAAAAGTCCAGGGACCAAATGTTAATTTTTAAAAACTTATGGGACAAAACTTCAATCATCGCATATATATATCCGAATAGAGAGAAAACTTTGGGGACCAATATTAAAAAATTCACAAAGCCAGGGACCCAAGTGTAAATATAAAAACTTTAGGGGCAAAGTATGAATATCAAAAAGTCAAGGGACCAATGTGTAATTTTTAAAAACTTAAAACATTCGGTGACTAAATTAAAAAAATTCAGAAGGACCACAAAACAAAGTATAATTTTAAAAATTTTATTGGGCAAACTTTAAATATCAAAAAGTCCAGGGACCAAATGTTAATTTTTAATGGGACAAAACTTCAATCATCGCATATATATCCGAATAGAGAGAAAACTTTGGGGACCAATATTAAAAAATTCACAAAGCCAGGGACCCAAGTGTAAATGTAAAAACTTTAGGGGCAAAGTATGAATATCAAAAAGTCAAGTAATGAAACTGTAATTTTTAAAAACTTAAACCTTTTTAGACTAAATTTAAAAAATTCAAAAAGATCGGGGACCAAAGTATAATTTTAACAACTTTAGGGGGCAAATTAAAAATATCAAAAAATCCAAGAACCAAACTGTAATTTTTAAAAATTTATAGGACAAAACTTTAATTCTCGCATTTAGATTCGAAAACTAGAAAAACCTTTTAAAATATGTAAATTGAAAAATTTGAAAAGGCCAGGGACCAAAGTTTAGTCTTAAAAATATTGAAAGATAACTATAAATTTCAAAAACTCAAGGTGAAACTGTAAATATCAAAAAGTTCAAATACCAAACTCCAATTTTCAAAAACGTATAGGACAAAATCTCAATCCTCGCATATATATCTGAATAGAAAGTAAACCTTGTGGGGCCAAAATTAAAAAGTTCTGAACGCCAAGACCCGAGTGTAATTTAAAAAACTTTGGAGTAGCAAACTATGAATATCAATAAGTCAAGGGATCAATCTATAATTTTTAAAAACATAAAAATTCGGTGACTAAATTAAAAAAATTCAGAAAGACCACGAACCAAAGTACAATTTTAAAAATTTTATCGGGCAAACTTTAAATATCCAAAAGTCAAGGGACAACACGTTAATTTTTAAAAATTTATGGGAAAAAACTTCAATCATCGCATATATTTATGAATAGAAAGAAAACCTTGGGGACCAATATCACAAAGTTCACAAATCCAAGGACCCAAGTGTAAATTTAAAAACTTTAGGGGCAAAGTATGAATATCAAAAAGTTAAGGAACCAAACTGTAATTTTTAAAAACTTAAACCTTTTTGGCCTAAATTTAAAAATTCAGAAAGACCAGAGACCAAAGTAGAATTTGAATAACTTTAGGGGGCAATTTGAACATATCACAAAATCCAAGGACCAAATTGTAATTTTCAAAAATTTATAGAATAAAAACTTTAATTCTCGCATTTAGATTCAAAAACTTGGAAAACCTTTTAAAATACGTAAATTTAAAAATTCAGAAAGGCCAGGGACCAAAGTTTAATCTAAAAAATATTATGGGATAACTATAAATTTCAAAATCTTAAGGTCAACCTGTAAATATCAAAAAGTTCAAAGACCAAACTCCAATTTTCAAAAATATATGGGACAAAATTTCAATATCAAAATTTTTAAAAACATATGGGACAAAATTTTATTGGGCAAAATTTAAATATCAAAAAGTCCAGGGACCAAAAGTTAATTTTTAAAAACTTATGGGACAAAACTTCAATCATCGCATATATATCCGAATAAGGAGAAAACATTGGGGATCAATATTAAAAAATTCACAAAGCCAGGGTCCTAAGTGTAAACTTAAAAACTTTAGGGGCAAAGTATGAATATAAAAAATTCAAGGAAGCAAACTATAATTTTTAAAAACTTAAACCTTTTTGGACTAAATTTAAAAAATTCAAAAAGATCAGGGAACAAAGTATAATTTTAAAAACTTTATGGGGAAAATTGAAAATATTAAAATATTCATGGACCAAACTGTAATTTTCAAAAATTTATAGGACAAAACTTTAATTTTCGCATTTAGATTCGAAAACTAGAAAAACCTTTTAAAATTTATACTTTGGACCTTAGATTTTTTTATATCTATAATTTGCCCTCTAAAGTTATTAAAATTATAATTTGGTCCCTAATCTTTCTGAATTTTTCACTTTAGTCCCCCAAATATTTAAGTTTTTAGAATTTACAGTTTCATGCTTGGATTTTATGATATTTATAGTTGGCACCCCATAAAATTTTTGAAAATTACACTTTGGTCCCTACTCTTTCTATTTTTTTTAATTTAGTTCCTCCAGTATTTATTTTTAAAAATTACACTTTGGTCCCCGATATTTTTGAAATTTTTTAATTTAATCCACCCAAGATTTTCGTTCAAACCGGATATTTTTACCTGCATTGAAGTTTTACCTCGTAAATTTTTAAAATTTATATTTTGGTCCTTTGACTTTTTAAAGATTATAGTTTGGACCCTAAATTTTTTAGTATTTATAATTTGCCCCCTAAAGTTATTAAAATTATAATTTGTTTCCTAATCTTTCTGAATTTTTTCACTTTAGTCTCTACAATGTTTAAGTTTTTTAAAATTACACTTTGTTCTCTAATCTTTCTAATTTTTTTAATTTAGTCCCTCCAGTATTTAGTTTTTTAAAAATTACACTTTGGTCCCAGGCATTTTTGAATTTTTTTAATTTATTCCACCCAAGATTTTC
Source organism: Actinidia chinensis (assembly GCA_009663005.1). Classification (NCBI taxonomy): domain Eukaryota; kingdom Viridiplantae; phylum Streptophyta; class Magnoliopsida; order Ericales; family Actinidiaceae; genus Actinidia; species Actinidia chinensis. Next base: position 8,996 of record VIGQ01002282.1, on the reverse strand, counting down.
TTTCTAAACGGATATTTATGTCCGTATTGAAGTCTTGCCCCGCAAGTTTTTGAAATTTATATTTTGGTCCCTTAACTTTTTGTAAATGGTAGTTTGGACCCTAGATTTCTTGATATTTATAATTTGCCCCATAAAAGTTATTAAAATTATAATTTGGTCCCTAATCTTTCAGAATTTTTTCACTTTAGTCCCCCGAACGTTTAAGTTTTTGGAAATTACAGTTTCATCCTTGGATTTTATGATATTTATAGTTTGCACCCCATAAAATTTTTAAAAATTACACTTTGGTCCGTACCCTTTCTATTTTTTTTTAATTTAGTTCCTCCAGTATTTGCCCCCTAAAGTTATTAAAATTATAATTTAGTTTCTAATCTTTCTGAATTTTTTCACTTTAATCTCTACAATGTTTAAGTTTTTAAAAATTACACTTTGTTCCCTAATCTTTCTAATTTTTTTAATTTAGTCCCTCCAGTATTTAGTTTTTTAAAAATTACATTTTGGTTCCAGGCATTTTTGAATTTTTTTAATTTATTCCACCCAAAATTTTCTTTCTAAACGGATATTTATGTCCGTATTGAAGTTTTGCCCCGTAAATTTTTGAAATTTATATTTTGATCCCTTAACTTTTTGTAAATGGTAGTTTGGACCCTAGATTTTTTGATATTTATAATTTGCCCCCTAAAGTTATTAAAATTATAATTTGGTCCCTAATCTTTCTGAATTTTTTCACTTTAGTCCCCCGAACGTTTAAGTTTTTAGAAATTACTGTTTCATCCTTGGATTTTATGATATTTATAGTTGGCACCCCATAAAATTTTTGAAAATTACACTTTGGTCCTTACTCTTTCTATTTTTTTTTAATTTAGTTCCTCCAGTATTTGCCCCCTAAAGTTATTAAAATTATAATTTGGTTTCTAATCTTTCTGAATTTTTTCACTTTAGTCTCTACAATGTTTAAGTTTTTAAAAATTACACTTTGTTCCCTAATCTTTCTAATTTTTTTAATTTAGTCCCTCCAGTATTTAGTTTTTTAAAAATTACACTTTGGTCCCAGGCATTTTTGAAATTTTTTAATTTATTCCACCCAATATTTTCTTTCTAAACGGATATTATGTCCGTATTGAAGTCTTGCCCCGCAAGTTTTTGAAATTTATATTTTGGTCCCTTAACTTTTTGTAAATGATAGTTTGGACCCTAGATTTTTTGATATTTATAATTTGCCCCCTAAAGTTATTAAAATTATAATTTGGTTTCAAATCTTTCTGAATTTTTTCACTTTAATCTCTACAATGTATAAGTTTTTAAAAATTATACTTTGTTCCCTAATCTTTCTAATTTTTTTAATTTAGTACCTCCAGTATTTATTTTTTAAAAATTACACTTTGGTCCCTGATATTTTTGAATTTTTTTAATTTATTCCACCCAAGATTTTCATTCAAACCGGATATTTTTACCTGCATTGAAGTTTTACCTCGTAAGTTTTTGAAATTTATATTTTGGTCCTTTGACTTTTTGAAAATTATACTTTGGACCTTAGATTTTTTGATATTTATAATTTGCCCTCTAAAGTTATTAAAATTATAATTTGGGCCCTAATCTTTTTAATTTTTTCACTTTAGTCCCCCGAACATTTAAGTTTTTAGAATTTACAGTTTCATCCTTGGATTTTATGATATTTATAGTTGGCACCCCATAAAATTTTTGAAAATTACACTTTGGTCCCTACTCTTTCTATTTTTTTTAATTTAGTTCCTCCAATCATTTATTTTGAAAAATGATACACTTGGTCCCGATATTTTTGAAATTTTTTAATTTTAATCCACCCAAGATTTCGTTTCAAACGGATATTTTTACCACATCGAAGTTTTACCTCGTAAATTTTGAAAAAATTTATATTTGGTTCCTTTGCTGTTATTAAAGATTATCGTTTGGCACCCTAAATTTTTAGTATTTGATAATTTGCACCCTAAAGTTATATTAAAATTATAATTATTTCCTAATCTTTTTGAATTTTTTCAATAGTCATACAATGTTTAAGTTTTTTAAAAATTAACACTTTGTTCTATTAATCTTTCTAATTTTTTTAATTTAGTCCCTCCAGTATTAGTTTTTTTTTAAAAATTACACTGTGGTCCCAGGCAGTTTGAATTTTTAAATTTATCCACCCCAGATTTTCTTTCTAACGGATTTATGTCCGATGAAGTCTTGCCCCTCACGTTTTTGGAATTTTATATTTGGTCCTCAACTTTTGTAAATGGTTAGTGTTTTGGACCCTACAATTTTTTTGATATTATATTTGATCCCTAAAGTATTAAAATTATAATTTGTTTCTAATCTTTTGAATTTTTTCACGTGTATCTACAATTGTTAGTTTTTTAAACTACCTTGTTCTCTAATCTTCTAATTTTTTTTAAAAATTTTCCATTTAGTTCCCTCTAGTTATTTATTTTCAAAAATTACACTTTGGTGCCCCAGGCATTTTGATGAATTTTTTTTAATATTCCACCCAAGATTTCTTTAAAAGGATATTATGTCCGTTATTGAGTCTTGCCCCTCAAGTCGTTTTGAAATTTATATTTGGGTCCCTTAACTTTTTGTTAAATGGTAGTTTGGACCCTAAAATTTTTTGATATTTATAATTTGACCCCTAAAGTTATAAATTATAATTTGGTTTCTAATCTTTTAAATTTTTCACTTTAGTCTCTACAATGTTAAGTTTTTTTAAAAGTTTACACTTTTTCCCAAAATCTTTCCATTATTTTAAGTTAGTCCCTCCAGTTATTGAGTTTTTTAAAAAATTACAATTGGTCCAGGCATTTCTGAATTTTTTTATTTAGTCCACCCAAAAATTTTCTTCTAAACAGGATATTTATGGACGTATTGACAGTGTGCCCCATAAATTTTGAAATTTATATTTTGGGTCCATAACTTTTGTAAATGGCTTAATTTGGACCTTAGATTTTTTGATATTCAAATTGGCCCCTAAGTTATTAAACTTATAATTGTTTGGTCTCTACTCTTTCTAAATTTTTTCACTTAGTCCCCCGAACGTTAAGTTTTAGAAAATTACTGTTTCATCTTGGATTTTATGATATTTATAGTGGCACCCATAAAATTTGAGGAAAAATTACACTTTGGTCTTAACTTTCATTTTTTTTTAATTAAGTTCGTCTAGTATTATTTTTTTTTTGACAATTACACTTTGTCCCCGATTATTTTTAAATTTTTTTAATTTAATTCACCAATATTTTCGTTCAAAACGGATATTTTACCTGCATTGGAAGTTACCTCGTAAATTTGAACTTTATATTTGGTCCTTTGACTTTTTAAAGATTATAGTTTGGACCCTAAATTTTTTAGTATTTATAATTTGCCCCATAAAGTTATTAAAATTATAATTTGGTCCCTAATCTTTCTAAATGTTTTCACTTTAGTCTGTACAAGGTTTAAATATTTAAAAATTACACTTTGTTCCCTAATCTTTCTAATTTTTAATTATATACCACTAGTATTTAATTTTTGGAAAATTACACTTTGGCTCCCGATATGTTTGAATTTTTTTAATTTAGTCCACCCAAGATTTTCTTTCTAACTGGATATTTTTGCCCGCTTTGAAGTTTTTTCTTGTAAGTTTTTGAAAATTACATTTTGGTCCCTTGACTTTTTGAAAATTATAATTTGGTCCCTAATCTTTCTGAATTTTTTCACTTTAGTCTCTACAATGTTAAAGTTTTTAGAAATTACTGTGTTATCCTGGTTTTTTTGATATTTATCGTTGGCACCCCATAAAATTTTGACACCTTTCCACTTTGGTTCCCTTACTTTTCTAATTTTTTAATTTTCGTTCCTCCAGTATAGTATTTAATTTTGAAAATTACACTTTGGCCCCCGATATTTAAATTTTTGTAATTGAATCCACCAAGATTTTTCGTTCACAAACGGAATTTTTACATGCATTGAAAGTTTTACTCGTAAATTTTTAAAATTTATATTTTGGTCTTTGACTTTTTAAAGATTACAGTTTGGACACTAAATATTTTGTATTACAATTTGCCCCCTAAGTTATTAAACTTATAATTTGGTCCCTAATCGTTCAAAATTTTTTCAATTTAGTCTCTACCAATGTTTAATTTTAAATATACACTTTGTTCCCTAGTCTTTCTAATTTGTTTAATTTGTTCCTCCAGTATTTAGTTTTTTAAAAAAATTACACTGTGGTCCCAGGCCATTTTTGAAATTTGTTAATTTATTCACCCAATATTTATTTCTAAACGGATATATGTCCGTATTGACGTCTTTGCCCGCAAGTTTTGAAATTATATTTTGGTCCCTTCTTAACTTTTCTAAATTGGATTATTTGGACCCTAATTTTTTTGATATTTATTAATTTGCCCCTAAGTTATTAAAATTATATTTGGTTTCAAATCTTTCGAATTTTTTCACTTTAAACTCTACAATGTATAAGTTTTAAAAATTTATACTTGTCTCCACCTAATCTTTATAATTTTTTAATTTAGGACCTCCAGTATTTATTTTTTAAAAAATTACACTTTGGTACCTGATATTTTGATTTTTTTAATTATAATCCACCCAAAGATTTTCATCAAACCGGAGATTTTACCTGCATTTGAAGTTTGACCTCGTAATGTTGTTAAAATGTTATTTTGGTCCTTTGACTTTTGAAAGATCTATAGTTTGGACCCTAAATTTTTAGTATTTATAAAATTTTTTTTCCCCCTAAAGTTATTAAAATTATATTTGTTTCCTAATCTTTCTGAATTTTTTCACTTTAGTTCTCTACAATGTTTAACTTTTTTAAAATACACTTTGTCTCTAATGCTTCTATTTTTTAATTGAGGCCCTCTAGTATTTAGATTTTTTAAAAATTACACTTTGGTCCCAGGCATTTTTATTGAATTTTTTTAATTTATTCCACCCAAGATTTTCTTTCTAAACGGATATTTATGTCCGTATTGAAGTCTTGCCCCTTAAGTTTTTGAAATTTATATTTTGATCCCTTAACTTTTTATAAATGGTAGTTTGGACCCTAGATTTTTTGATATTTATAATTTGTCCCCTAAAGTTATTAAAATTATAATTTGGTTTCTAATCTTTTTGAATTTTTTCACTTTAGTCTCTACAATGATTAAGTTTTTAAAAATTACACTTTGTTCCCTAATCTTTCTAATTTTTTTAATTTAGTCCCTCCAGTATTTAGTTTTTTAAAAATTACATTCTGGTTCCAGGCATTTTTGAATTTTTTTAATTTATTCCACCCAAAATTTTCTTTCTAAACGGATATTTATGTCTGTATTGAAGTTTTGCCCCGTAAATTTTTGAAATTTATATTTTGATCTCGTAACTTTTCGTAAATGGTAGTTTGGACCCTAGATTTTTTGATATTTATAATTTGCCCCCTAAAGTTATTAAAATTATAATTTGGTCCCTAATCTTTCTGAATTTTTTCACTTTAGTCTCTACAATGTTAAAGTTTTTAGAAATTACTGTTTTATCCTTGGATTTTTTGATATTTATAGTTGGCACCCCATAAAATTTTTGAAAATTACACTTTGGTCCTTACTCTTTCTAATTTTTTAATTTAGTTCCTCCAGTATTTAATTTTGAAAATTACACTTTGGCCCCCGATATTTGTAAAGTTTTAATTAATCCACCCAAGATTTTCGTTCAAAACGGATATTTTTACTGCATTGAAAGTTTTACCTAGTAAATTTTTAAAATTATATTTTGGTCCTTTGAACTTTTAAAGATTACAGTTTGGACCCTAAATATTTTTGTATTACATTTGCCCCCTAAAGTTATCTAAAATTATAATTTGGTCACTAATCGTTCAAAATTTTTTCACTTTAGTCTCTACAATGTTTAGTTTTAAAATATACACTTGTTCCCTAGTGTTTCTAATTTGTGTTAATTTAGGTCCTCAAGTATTTAGTTTTTAAAAATTACACTTGGTCCCAGGCATTTTTGAAATTTTTAATTATTCCACCCAATATTTTCTTTCTAAACGGAGATATGTCCGTATGACGTCTTGCCCGCAAGTTTTGACAATATATTTTGGTCCCGTAAACTTTTCTAAATGATAGTTTGGACCCTAGATTTTGTGATTTTATTTATATTTGCCCCCCTAAAAGTTATTAAAATTATAATTTGGTTTCAAATCTTTCTGAATTTTTCACTTTAATGCTCTACAATGTATAAGTTTTTAAAAATATACTTTGTTCCCTAATCTTTAGAATTTTTTTATTTAGTACTCCAGTATTTATTTTTACAAATTAAACTTTGGTACCTGATATTTTTGAATTTTTTAATAATCCACCAAGATTTCATTCAAACGGAGATTTTTACCTGCATTGAGTTTTACTCGTAAGTTTTTAAAAATTATATTGTCCTTTGACTTTTAAGATTATAGTTGGAACCCTAAATTTTTTAGTATTTTATTAATTCCACCCTAAGTTATTTAAAAATTATAATTGTTTCCTAATCTTTCTGAATTTTTCACTTTAGTCTCTACAATGTTTAAATTTTTTAAAAATTACACTTTGGTTCTCAATCTTTCTAATTTTTTAATTGAGTCCCTTCTAGTATTTAGTTTTAAAAAATTAACCTTTGGTCCCAGGCATTTTTGAAAATTTTTTACTTTATTCCACCCAGATTTTCTCTAAACGGATTTTAGTCCGTTTGAAGTCTTGCCCCTTAAGTTTTGAAATTTTATATTTGATCCTACTTTTTATAAATGGTAGTTGGGACCCTAGATTTTTGATATTTATAATTTGTCCCCATAAAGTTATTAAAATTATAATTTGTTTCTATAATCTTTTTGAATTTTTCACTTTAGTCATCTAAAAATGATTAAGTTTTTAAAAAAGTACAATTGTTCCCCTTACTTAATCTTTCTAATTTTTGTAATTAGTCCCCCAGTATTTAGTTTTTTAAACATTAATTCGGTTCCAGGCATTGAATTTTTTTAATGTATTCCACCAAGATTTTCTTTATAAACGGATATTATGTAGTGTCCTTGAAGGTGTGCCCGTTAAATTTTGAAATTTTAATTTTGATCTCGTAACTTTTCGTAAAATGGTAGTGTGACCCTAGATTTTTTTTTTGATATTTATAATTTGCCCCCTAAAGTTATTAAAATTATAATTTGGTCCCTAATCTTTCTGAATTTTTTCACTTTAGTCTCTACAATGTTAAAGTTTTTAGAAATTACTGTTTTATCCTTGGATTTTTTGATATTTATAGTTGGCACCCCATAAAATTTTTGAAAATTACACTTTGGTCCTTACTCTTTCTAATTTTTTAATTTAGTTCCTCCAGTATTTAATTTTGAAAATTACACTTTGGCCCCCGATATTTTTAAATTTTTTTAATTTAATCCACCCAAGATTTTCGTTCAAAACGGATATTTTTACCTGCATTGAAGTTTTACCTCGTAAATTTTTAAAATTTATATTTTGGTCCTTTGACTTTTTAAAGATTACAGTTTGGACCCTAAATATTTTTGTATTTACAATTTGCCCCCTAAAGTTATTAAAATTATAATTTGGTCCCTAATCGTTCAAAATTTTTTCACTTTAGTCTCTACAATGTTTAAGTTTTTAAAATATACACTTTGTTCCCTAGTCTTTCTAATTTGTTTAATTTAGTTCCTCCAGTATTTAGTTTTTTAAAAATTACACTTTGGTCCCAGGCATTTTTGAAATTTTTTAATTTATTCCACCCAATATTTTCTTTCTAAACGGATATTATGTCCGTATTGACGTCTGCCCCGCCGTTTTTGAAATTATATTTGGTCCCTTAAACTTGTTCTAAATGATAGTTTTGGACCTAGATTTTTTGATATTTATAATTTGCCCCCTAAGTTATTAAAATTCTAATTTGGTTTCAAATCTTTCTGAATTTTTTCACTTTAATCTCTACAATGTATAAGTTTTTAAAAATTATACTTTCGTTCCTAACTTTTAATTTTTTTAATTTAGTACCTCCAGTATTTATTTTTAAAAATTACACTTTTGGTATACCTGTATTTTGAATTTTTTAATTAATCACACCAAGATTTTCATCAAACCGGATATTTTTACCTGCATTGAAGTTTTTAGTTTTACCTCGTAAGTTTTAAATTTATATTTTGGTCCTTGACTTTTTAAAGATTATAGTTTGGACCCTAAATTTTTAGTATTTATAATTTCCCCCCTCAAGTAGTAAAAATATAAATTTGTTCTATCTTTCTGAATTTTTTTCACTTTCGTCTCTACCATGTTTAACTTGTTAAAATTTACACTTTGTTCTCTAATCTTTCTATTTTTTAATTGAGTCCCTCTAGTATTTAGTTTTAAAAATTACCACTTTGGTCCCAGGCATTTGTGAATTTTTTTATTATTCACCAAGATTTCTTCTAAACGGATATTTTTATGTCCGATTATTATAGTCTGCCCCTTAAGTTTTTGAAATTTATATTTGATCCCTTAACTTTTATAAATGGTAGTTTGGCCATCTAGATTTTGATATTTATAATTTGTACCTTTAAAGTTATAAAATTATTAATTTGGTTGCTAATCTTTTTGAATTTTTTCACTTTAGTCTCTTACAATGATTAAGTTTTAAAAAAATTACAACTTGTCCCTAATCTTTCTAATTTTTTTAATTAGTCCCTCCAGTATTTAGTTTTTTAAAAATTACATTCTGGTTGCGGTTCCAGGCATGTTTGAATTTTTTAATTTATTCCACAAGATTTTCTTCTAAACGGATATTTATTCTGTATGAAGTTTCTGCCCCGTAAATTTGAAAATTTATATTTTATCTCGTAACTTTTCGTTAAAGGGTAGTTTGGACCCTAGATTTTTTGAAGTTATAATTGCCCACCTCAAGTTATTATAAAATTATTAATTTGGTCCCTAATCTTTGAATTTTTCACTTTAGTCTCTACAATGTTAAAGTTTTTAGAAAATTATTGTTTTATCTTGAGATTTTTTGATATT
>VIGQ01000352.1:35000-40000 GCA_009663005.1 Actinidia chinensis | reverse complement strand
GACACCATAAACCCAAGGACTGACCCTGCTTTTTAGTAACCCTTTTATTAGAGGGGACATGGCATAGTTCAATCCTTGATATGTATCCAATTTTGATAAAAAAATATGTGAAAAAAATTTGGAATCCCCAATATTAAATATAGAAAATATTGTATTCGTTTAAGGTGAATTGGTTCTTGTTCATTGATTTTGATTAAATTTAAACAAAACATACTATACAAATAGTTAAAAATTTTGAAATCAAGCAAGATATAATTGAGTTAAATGGTGGATAGTTTTCTGACGTTTCTTTTATTCCCAGTAGAGAACAATTGATGAATATTAATTCGTGGAAAAACAATATGATGTCTTGTATACTTAAAAAAAAATTAGTATAAAAGATAAGATTTTAGACATGATTTATAACGTAACAGGACAAACATAGACCTAAATGATACGTTATGAGTTAACACATTTAAAATAATTATATTGGAGTAATCCAAAACATATTTATTGCGGTGAAACACATTTGAACATGGTACATGGTTGCAGCGGTGGTTGTTTCCACCAGAAGATAAAAAAAGGTATATGGGATGAAATAATAATAAGGATAATTTTAAAATAATAAGAAAAATAGATTCTCTCTAATAATCAAATTATTAATCAAAAATTAGTTTGACAATCCTGAGACTTACATGTGTGTTTGTATAGACGCGAGAGATCCTAAACCTACTAGAAAACAATAGAAAAAAGAAAACTACTTGCTAATCTAGTCTAAATCACACGAATTAAGAAAATCTAAAAAATAAAAAAAATAAAAGATTTGAGTTAAACTCAAATTTGTAAAATATATAAAAAAATACATATTCCCTAAACCCTTGTACTAATTATAATTATTGAAGGAGATATTGGCCTGTCAAATATTTTCTAAAACAACAAAAATGCAAACTAAAGGCTTAGACAATGATGAAATTTGGGATAAAGTGGCTCGAATCTTAGTTGTGATTTGCTTATTCGGGCATTTCTACCAAATATGAATCTTTTCAAGTGTATCCTATAATTTGGGTCCAATTCTCATGCATCAAAAGAGAGTTGGGAATGATTGGCCCAACAGGTCTTACTGAAGAGAGACGACCTTTCCATGGGTTGCCCTTACACCCCATTTTTTAAAATCTTACACAAGTACCTTTCCTACAATATTATCAAATTAATTTTCAGATATTATCCAACTTACTGGTCCCCTCCCATTATCTCTTGGACCAGATTCCGCGGCTCATATCACACATACCTAATAGTGTAAAATCTTGACCTATATTTCCTTATAGCCATGGCCAAACATGTCCTCTTTTAAGCTCGCACATACCCCCCTCTGTAACTTACGCAAAAATAAAATTGATCCATCCAAGGGCGGAGGAAGACAGGGCAAGTGGAGTTATTTGAGAAAAAAAATTTCACTTTTAGTCTATTAACAAAATTATATTTTACAACCCCCAGATTCAGAAAAAAATATACTACTTGACCCGCCTAGAAAAAAAATTACATTTTATTCTATAATTTTACTATTTTGACCCCACTGAACTATTCTCCTAATTCTCCTAGCTCCGCCCCTGATCCATACCATGGTCATTTCGTTTGCTTTCGAGTCTTTGTGCCAGATGTAGATCATCAAAATGTTTGCTAAGTTTATATGTAGATCATCAAAAAGGTATTTATAAAATAAGTAAAATCTATTTAATAAAAACTTTTACATAAAATTAATAAGGAATACCACAGTTTTAGAAAATTAAAAATTTTCACATTTGGCAAGTAATCTGTTTAAATATTTTTTTTCAAAATATGCTAAAATAGAGCCGGTCTTAGAAAATTTTTTGAAATTTTTTGAACAAGAACTTAATGTTACTCATGGTTTTTTAACATTGTTATGCATTATCCAAAATATACTCTCTTTTATTTTTATTTATTTAATGCAAAATATAAGGAGCTTATTATTCCTCCCGATTAGGGTTATAGAAATAAGCTCAACCCGTGCTATCCATACAGTTTAATCCCTAATTACCGGTGTAAGTAATATAAACAAAATCGTTTGTTTTTTACTCTTATTACTTAGATCAATTTAATGAAAAAATTCAAATGAACATAATCGGGTAAGCATACAACACGATTGGTAATCACATTTTCTTTGGAAAAAAAATGAACGAAAAATACGATTTTTTTAAAAATAAGTGTGGTCTGATCAATGACAAATTTTAGTTTTTCAATGATTGCTTAACTCAATAGTTCTTATAAAATAAACAATATGGATCATGTTCATTTAACTCGCAGTAGCCCAAAGACGCCCAAATAAATGATATGGTTGACGTATGGCTGTCTAATTTGTTAGCACTGTATTATCTGCCGAGACTGTATACATAATCAATTTACACGGACGAGTCCTTGTCCGTGGTTATTAACAATTTTGGCCCCTAATTGGAGAGCCACGCATTAAGTTTAAATGAAAGATGTGTTCACACTACTTCAGTTCGTAATCGCCACTGTGATAGCTTTAATACTTGGGGTTTGGGCTCCGTTTGGTAGTGCTTAAAAGCCAACTTTTTTAAGCTGCTACTAAAAAGGCTAGAATTTTTTGATTTTTTGTGCTTTGGGGGTTATATTTTACCTAAAACTAAGCAAAAAAGCCAAACAGAAAAGCAAAAAAGCCAACTCTGATTGGCTTTTTGCTTTTTTTTTAAGCTAAAAAGCCAAGAAAAAAGCTGGTGCAAACGGGCCCCTTTGTTTGGTATGGTTTAATAAGTTAATTTTTTTTTTTCCTGATTTTTACTTTAAAATTATAAATAAATAAAATAAAAAATCAACTCAACTGTTTTTTTGCTTTATAAATTTAAAAAAAAAATCAAAAAAACTGATACCAAACAGAGCCTAAATATGATGAACAAAAGTTTTTAAAGCCGACACCTGCGAGATGCTATGAAGTGGATTTTTTTAATCTTGTGAATTCGAAACCAGTTGGCTCTCTCCATCTCCAATTGATAGAGTGAACTTTTTAATTATTTAGACTGTAGTATTTTTTGAGTTTTTTTAAAACTATTTTAGTTTTGGAATTTGTTTTTATTTTTAATGAATTTTTTTTAACTGTTTAGTAAAAAAATTATTTCTTTTTTTCGATTTTTTACTTACAAAGGAGTCTGATATTTAAAATTTTTTTCATCACTTTAGGAAAAATCTCGCATGACAAAAACAAACAAAAAAAAAAAAAAAAAAAAAAAAAACAAACTATTTTTATGCGATAAATTAGCTTTTTTTTTTTTTAGTAATCTTTTCAAAATTTGACCAATTTGGGTTTTTTGCATTTTGAGAATTTCTCAATAGAAACGGGAATTATAAAATTTTAATTAAACAGAAGTTTTTTTTCCGCTAAATATCAAAAACAAAAACCTTATTTTTTTTAAAAAAAGCTAGGACAACAGCCTAAGGCTCCGTTTGGCACCAGTTTTTTTTTTAGTTTTTTTTTTTTGTTGATTTTTTGCTTAAATAAGCAAAAAGTCATTATAGTGGCTTTTTCCTTTTTTATTTAGTTTTAACTTAACTAAAGTAAAGTCATAAAAGCAAAAAAACCAAAAATATAAGGTATTTTTTGATAATAAATTTAAAAAAAAAAATTAATTTTCAAGCATTTACTAAACGAGCCTAAGAACATTTCCACGGACTTCGCTTTATACCTCAACTTCGAACGACGGTGACTTCCAATAGAATTAAAATAATCAATTGCCTCGTTAAACTAACATTTGTAATAGTTCATGGTTAATGTATATCAAAGTCATTGACTTTCTTTCTTTCTCTCTATTATTTGGAATTCTAAATTGTCTTGAAATAAAAAAAATAATATTTTATAGAAATATGGACTGGAGTGATAATATTTTTAAAATTAGTTATTTTACTTCTAAAAATATATAATAAAATTATGATTATTTTCGAATAATTAATTATTTTTTTAATAAAAAGGTCCTTCTCATCCTAACCTAAATGGGTTATAATTCATTTTCTTAGTGAAAATGTTATTGATTTTTGAGATTAATATTAGCTATGAAAATTTTATGCTTTGGTCAATTTGTCAGCGTAAAATAGTGGGATTGTTTCTTTCTAAGCGAACTGTGAAACTGGCAGTTGTTTTGGGGGATAAGTAAGTATTATTGAAAAATTTCTTGCTGCAGCAAATTTTTTTTATTTCTTGAAGTCATATCATGTGTGCAAGTATATTGAAATGTGTGACACTTGTGGTCGAATTGTACCTCTTTAAATTCTTCAGTTGTTTGACTTGTTTTGTTCTTTTTACGGAGTCAAAAATAATTTACGTTTAATTTTTTTTAAGTTTTCAAAATGGGCAAAAACTATAATACACCACCCTTTTTTTGTGTATAATGCACATTTCATTTAATAGTCAATAGAGTTGAAATTTTTTAATCTGAACTTTAAAAATAAATTAATAATTAATAATGACAACTTGAATATTTATTAAATTTACTTTTTATGAATCATAAGGTTTGATTATGAATCGTATTGATTTGATTATGATTTTTTGTGACCATTGTTAGAAATATTTTTTTTTATGAATAGATTTGGTTATGAATTATATTGGGATGTTTGATAATTTTTATAATGTTTTGTGGTCTTTTATGAATCTTTATGAATTTTTTAATCGTTGTTTTCTAATGAATTATGATATAATCATAAAAAATATGTAAAAAACTTCAAGCAAAAATGAATAGTTATGAATTCTATTGATATGTTGATTAGATTTGATGACGCTCTATGGTTTATTTAGAATTATTATAAATATAATCATAAAAATTTTAATAAAATTTGTGACTATGTTTAAATCAAAAAATAAATTTACCTTTATGACTAAATCATATTTAAACCTTAATTGACCAATAAATGATTGATTTGACCGATAAAAAATAAATGTGGCGCATTTTATTACATAATGTACAAATATTTGTATTATATTATTTTGTTTGCTTCCA
>VIGQ01000352.1:0-30000 GCA_009663005.1 Actinidia chinensis | reverse complement strand
GATGTTATTAGAAAATGCCTTAATGTTTCACTTTGCCTATTACAAATTTTACGGATTTGAATTTTTGAGTAAGAAGTAGTGACTGTTTTTCATTTATTTTATTTTGCGAGGACTAACGCTCTTGACTAACGGACTCGATTGGATGTACCACGCCAATAGCGATGCCTAGGCCTAGGTACTCTCAATACGTATCTCCACACTTTTAAATAATTAGGTACGTAATAATTTCTTTAAATTTTCTATATTTCTCTTGAATCGTAATTAACTTAAACTTGAAGTTCCCCGGATTCAATTTCAAGATCAAGTTAATAGATATTACTAGACAATATCTTATGCTCTATTTTTTCTATTACAAATTTTACGGATTTAAATTTTTGAGTAATAAGTAGTGACTGTTTTTCATTTGTTTTATTTTGCGAGGACTAATGCGTACTCTCAAATACGTATCTTCACACTTTCAAATAATTAGGTACGTAATAATTTCTTTAAATTTTCTATATTTCTCTTGAATCGTAATTAACTTAAACTTGAAGTTCCCCGGATTCAATTTCAAGATCAAGTTAATTAGATATTATTAGACAATGACTTATGTTCTACTTTGTCTATTTCAAATTTTATGGATTTGAATTTTTGAGTAGTTGTGAAGGTTTTTATTTGTTTTGTTTTGCGAGGACTAATGCGTATTCTCAAATATGTATTTCCACACTTTCAAATAATTAGGTACGTAATAATTTCTTTAAATTTTTTATATTTCTCTTGAACCGTAATTAACTTGACCTTGAAATTCCCCGGGTTCAATTTCAAGATCAAGTTAATTAGATATTATTAGACAATGACTTATGTTCTACTTTGTCTATTACAAATTTTACGGATTTAAATTTTTGAGTCAGAAGTAGTGACTGTTTTTCATTTATTTTATTTTGCGAGACAACGCTCTTGACTAACGGACTCGATTGGATGTACCACGCCAATAGCGATGCCTAGGCCTAGGTACTCTCAAATACGTATCTCCACACTTTTAAATAATTAGGTACGTAATAATTTCTTTAAATTTTCTATATTTCTCTTGAATCGTAATTAACTTAAACTTGAAGTTCCCCGTGTTCAATTTCAAGATCAAGTTAATTAGATATTACTAGACAATATCTTATGCTCTATTTTTTCTATTACAAATTTAACGAATTTAAATTTTTGAGTAATAAGTAGTGACTGTTTTCATTTGTTTTATTTTGCGAGGACTAATGCGTACTCTCAAATACGTATCTCTACACTTTCAGATAATGAGGTACGTAATAATTGATTTAAAGTTTCTATATTTCTCTTGAACCGTAATTAACTTCAGCTTGAAGTTCCCCGGATTCAATTTCAAGATCAAGTTAATTAGGTGTTATTAAAAAATACCTTATGTTCTACTTTGTCTATTTCAAATTTTATGGATTTGAATTTTTGAGTAGTTGTGAAGGTTTTTATTTGTTTTGTTTTGCGAGGACTAATGCGTATTCTCAAATATGTATTTCCACACTTTCAAATAATGAGGTACGTAATAATTTCTTTAAATTTTTTATATTTCTCTTGAACCGTAATTAACTTGACCTTGAAATTCCCCGGGTTCAATTCAAGATCAAGTTAATTAGATATTATTAGACAATGACTTATGTTCTACTTTGTCTATTACAAATTTTACGGATTTAAATTTTTGAGTCAGAAGTAGTGACTGTTTTTCATTTAATTTGTTTTGCGAGGACTAATGCTCATAACTAATGGACTCGATTGGATGTACTATGCCAAAAGTGATGTCTAGGCCCAAGTATCTCAAATACGTCTCCACACACCTTTTTAAATAATTGTGGTATTTATCACTTCTTTATATTTTCTATATTTATCTTAAACCTTAATTAACTTGAGCATGAAGTTTTTATGGTTTTACTTTCAACCTCAGTTAAAATAGTATTATTAAGACAATGCCTTATGTTCTACTTTGTCTATTTTTAATTTTAACAATTTGAATTTCTGAGTATAATCGTGACTGTTTTCATTGTTTTTTTTGTTTTGTGAGGATTTATGCGCTTGACTAATAGACTTGATTGGATGTATCATGCCAATAATGGAGGCCTAGGCCCAGTCTCTCACTAGTATCTTCACACTTTCAAATAATTTAGTACGTAATACTTGCTTTAAATTTCTTATACATGCTTGGAACCAGTAACTTAACTTGTCTTGGAGTTTCCCGTTTTAATTTCAAAATCAAGTTAATTATGCATTATTAGACATGGCTTATGTTCTACTTTGTTCTATTTTAACTTTTACGGATTTGAACTTTTTGAGTATAAGTGTGGACTTTTTTCATTTGTTTTGTTTATTTTGCGATGACGTTGTTCTGACTAATGGACTCGTTGGGGGATGTACCACTCCAATGCTATGCCTAGGCGAAGGTACTCTCAAATCCGTCTCTCCAACACTTTAACTAATTAGGTACCTAATAATTTGACTTTATATTTTCTATATTTATCTTAAACCGTTATGAACTTGAGCGTGAAGTTTTTAGGTTCAATTTCAACTCAAGTTAAATAGGTATTATTAGACAAGAATATGTTATTTTGTTTTTTTAAATTTTATAGATTGGAATTTTTGAGTAATAATAGTGACTTGTTTTTTTATTTGTTATTTTGCTGAGGCTTAATGCTCTTGACTAATGGACTCGATTGGATGTATCACGTTCACTAACGATGCATAGGCATAGGTATTCTCAAATACGTATATTCAAAAGGTGACAAATAAGTGAGTACGGAAAAGGGCGGGAAAAGGGGTAATCCATTTATACATGTCTTGAACCGTAATTACTTGAACTTGAGTTGCCCCGGTTAATTTCAACCATCAAGTTAAGTAGGTATTATTAGACAATGGGCCTTCTATTTCTACTTTGTCTATTTTAAATTTTACAAAATTTGGAATTTTGCAAAATAAGAGTGCCTTATTTTTTCATTTGCTTTGTTTTAGTTTGAGTGAGGACTATCGTTCTTGACTAATGGACTCGATTGGATTGTACCCCGCCAAACAACTTGCTAGACCAAGGTACTCTCAAAAGTATCTCCACACTTTCAAATAATTAGGTACGTAATAATTTCTTTAAATTTTTTTATATTTATCTTAAACCGTTATTAACTTGAGCGGAAGTTTTAGGGTTCAATTTCATTCTCAAGTTAAATAGGTATTATTAGACAAGAATATGTTATTTTGTTTTTTTAAATTTTATAGATTGGAATTTTTGAGTAATAATAGTGACTTGTTTTTTTATTTGTTATTTTGCTGAGGCTTAATGCTCTTGACTAATGGACTCGATTGGATGTATCACGTTCACTAACGATGCATAGGCATAGGTATTCTCAAATACGTATATTCAAAAGGTGACAAATAAGTGAGTACGGAAAAGGGCGGGAAAAGGGGTAATCCATTTATACATGTCTTGAACCGTAATTACTTGAACTTGAGTTGCCCCGGTTAATTTCAACCATCAAGTTAAGTAGGTATTATTAGACAATGGGCCTTCTATTTCTACTTTGTCTATTTTAAATTTTACAAAATTTGGAATTTTGCAAAATAAGAGTGCCTTATTTTTTCATTTGCTTTGTTTTAGTTTGAGTGAGGACTATCGTTCTTGACTAATGGACTCGATTGGATTGTACCCCGCCAAACAACTTGCTAGACCAAGGTACTCTCAAAAGTATCTCCACACTTTCAAATAATTAGGTACGTAATAATTTCTTTAAATTTTGTTATTTCGTTGAAACCGTAATAAATGACCTTGAAGTTCCCGTGGTTAAATTTCACGATCAAGTTAATTAGCTATATTAGACAGATGAACTTATGATTTACTGTTTGTATTACAAAATTTTATGAATTTTTAATTTTGAGTCAGAAGTAGTGACGTTTTTCATTTATTTTATTTTGCGAGGACTAATTGATCATGACTAATGGACTCGATTGGATGTACTAGGCCAAAAGTGATGTCTTAGGCCCAGGTACTTAAAATACGTATCACACACAACTTTACATATTGTGGTACGTATCAATTGAGTTATATTTTCTAATTTATGTTAAACTGTAATTAACTTGAGCGTGAAGTTCAGGTTCAAGTCAACCTCAAGTTAAATAGGAATTATTAGTACAATGCCTTATGTTCTCCTTTGTCTATTTAAATTTTACAGATTTGGAATTTCTGCAAGTAAAATTAATGACTATTCTTCATTTGCTTTGTTGACAAGATTAATGCTCTTGACTAATGGACTCGATGGATGTATCACGCCAAGAACGATGCCTAGGCCAGGTATTCTCAAATACGTATCTTCACACTTTTAAATAATTTAGTACGTAATAATTGCTTTAAATTTTTTATACATGTTTGAACCGTACTTAAACTTGATCTTGGAATTTCCCGGTTTTAATTTCAAAATTCAAGGTAATTATGCATATTAGACAATGGCTTTGTTTCTACTTTGTCGATTTTAACTTTTACGGATTTGAATTTTTGAGTAATAACGTATTTTGATATTTTTCATTTGTTTTGTTTTGTTTTAAAGGACTATTTTCTTGACTAATGGACTCGATTGGTGGAAAATTAATAGCTATGCCTTTCGGCCAAGGTACTCTCAAATACGTATCTCCACACTTTCAAATAAGTAGGTCGTACTAATTCTTTAAATTTTTTATTTCTCTTGAACCGTTAATTACATGAGCTTGATTCCCCAGGTTCAATTTCAAGATCAAGTTAATTAGATATTATTAGACAAGACTCTGTTTTACTTGTCTATTACAAATTTTACGAATTTGAATTTTGAGTCAGAAGTAGAGTAGTGACTATTTTTTTTTATAGTTTTGTGAGGATAATGATCATGAGTAATGGAATCGATTGGATTGTACTAATGCCAATAGTGGATTGCTAGGCCAGGTATTCTCAAAGACGTATCAACACTACTTTAAATATTGTGGTAAGTATCAATTGCTTTAATTTCTTATATTTATCTTAAACCGTAATTAACTTGAGGTGAGTTTACAGGGTTCAATTTCAACCCAAGTTAAATAGGTTATTAGACATGCCTTATTTTCTACTGTCTATTTTTATTTTTTATAGATTGAAAATTTTTGAGTAATTAATTAGTGACGTTTTTATTTGTTGTATTTTGCGAGGATTAAGGATTAATTGCTCGTTTGACTAAATGGACTCGACTCGGATGTATCACGCCAATAACGATTGCCTGGCCCAGGTATTCTCAAATACGTATCGTCCACAGTTTTTAAATAATGAGGTACGTAATAATTGATTTTTTAAATTTTCTGTATATGTTCTTGAACGGTAATTATTAACTTGAATTGAAATCCCCGCATTTAATTTCAATCTCAAGTTCACTAGGTATTATTAGAAAATGCCTTATATTCTACTTTGTCTATTTAAATTTTATAGATTTGAATTTTTTGGTATAATTAGTGCTGTTTCTTATTATTTTATTATGCGAGGACTAGTGTTCTTGACTAATGGACTCGAGGATGTACACTCTTGTACCACTCCAATAGCGATGTCCAGGCCAAGGTACTCTCAAATACGTATATCCACACGTAATTAATTAGGTACCTAATAATTTCGCTATATTTTCCATATTATCTTAAAACATAATTCAACTTAGCGTGAAGTTTCTAGGGTTCAATTTCCAATGTCAACGTTAAATAGGCTCAGTATAGACAATGCCTTAATATTCTACTTTGTCTATTAAAAATTTTACGGTTTGACTTTTTGAATAATAAGTAGTGACTATTTTTTCATGTGTTTTGTTTGGTATTTTGCGAGGACTATCGTTCTTGCTAATGGACCGATTTGGATGCTACCCCGCTAATAAACGATGCCTAGGCCAAGGTCTTCAAATACGTATCTCACCTTTTAATAATTAGGTACGTAATAATTCTTTAAATTTTTTATATTATCCTTGAACCGTAATTAACTTGACTTAAGTTCCCCCCGGGTTCAATTTCAAGATAAGTTTAATAGATTTATTAGACAATTGACTATGATTTACTTTTTGTATACAAATTTTACGGAATTGTAATTTTTGAGTAAGAAGTAGTGACTGTTTTTCATTTATTTTATTTTGCGAGGACTAATGATCATGACTAAGGATCGATTGGTGTTACTATGCATAAGTGATGTCTAGGCCCCAGGTACTCTAAAAATACGTATCAACACAACTTTTAATATGTGTAAGTACCAATTGCATTTATCTTTTCTCTATTTATGTTTGAAACTGTAATTAACTTGAGCGTGAAGTTTCAGGGTTCAATTCAACCTCAAGTTAAATAGAAAATTATTAGACAATGCCTTATGTTCTACTTTGTATTTTAAATTTAAAGATTTGAATTCGAGTAATAATATGACTATTTTTCATTTGCTTTGTTTTGCACAAGATAATGCTCTTGACTAATGGACTCGATTGGATGTATCAGCCAATAACGATGCCTAGACCCAGGTATTCTCAAATACGTATCTTAACACTTTTAAATAATTAGTACGTAATAATTTAAATTTTTTATACATGTCTTGAACCGTAATTATTGATCTTAGAGTTTCCGGGTTTTAATTTCAAATCAAGTTAATTATGCATGAAGACAATGGCTTATGTTCTTACTTTGTCTATTTTAACTTTTACGGATTGAATTTTTGAGTAATAAGTAGGGAATATTTTTCATTTGTTTGTTTGTTTGCATGACTATTGTTCGTGACTACTGGACTAGATTGGATGTCCCACTCCCATAGCTATGCTTAGGCGAAAGGTACTCTCAAATACGGATCTCCACACTTCAAAATAATTAGGTATGTAATAATTTATTTAAATATTTTATCTTTCTCTTGAACCGTAATTGATTGAGCTTGAAGTTCCTCGGGTTCAATTTCAAGATCAAGTTACTTAGATATTATCAGACAATGACTTATGTGTCTACTTTGTATATTTGCCAAAATTTACGAATTTGGATTTTGAGTCAGAAGTAGTGAATATTTTTCATTATTTTGTTTTACGAGGACTAATGATCATGACTAATGGACTCGATTGAAGACTATGCCAAAGTGATGTCTTGGCCCGGTCCTCTCAAATAGTATCAACACTGCTTTAAATATGTGGTACGTCTCAATTAACTTTTATTTTCTTTATTTATCTTAAACCGTAATTAACTTGAGCGTGAAGTAGTTTTACAGGGTTCAATTTAAACCTCAAGTTAAATAGGTCTATTAGACAGCCCTTATTTTACTTTGTCTATTTTCATTTTATAAGATTTGAATTTTTGAGTAAGAAATTAGTGACTGTTTTTTATTTGTTTTATTTTGCGAGGATTAATACTCTTGACTAATGGACTCGATTGGATGTATACGCCAATAAAAACGATGGCCTAGGCCCAGGTATTCTCAAATACGTAGCTCCACAGTTTTAAATACATTAGGTACGTCATAATTGATTTTAAATTTTTGTATATGTCTGGAACCGTAATTAACTGGAACTGAAATTCCCGCATTTAATTTCAATCTCAAGTTAGTTAATAGGTATTATGGAAAATGCCTATATTCTACTTTGTCTATTTTAAATTTTATAGATTTGAATTTTTGAGTAATAATTAGTTTGACTGTTTTTCATTTATTTTGTTTTGCGAGGACTAATGCTCGTGACTAATGACCGATTGATGTATAACGCCAATAACGATGCCTAGGCAGTATTCTCAAAACGTATTTCACACTTCAAATTAATTAGTAAGTAATAATTGCTGTTAAAATTTTCTATTTTAACATGTCTGGAAAAGTCATTAACTTGATCTGCAAGTTCCCCGGGTTTAATTTCAAATCAAGTTAATTAGGTCCTATTAGACAATGCCTTATGTTATACTTTGGTCTATTTGAAATTTGCAGATTTGAATTTTTGGGCAATTAAGTATGAATATTTTCATTTGTTTTGTTTTTGTTTTGTGAGAACTATTGTTCTTGACTAATGGACTGCTTGGATGTACCATGCCAATAGCGATTCCGAGGCCAAGGTACTCTCATACGTATCTCCACCACTTTTAAATAATTAGGACGTAATAATCTTAAATTATATCTTTCTCTTGCAACCTTAATAACTTGAGCTTGAATTTTCAGGATTCAATTTCAAGATCAAGTTAATTATATCGTATTAGACATGCCTGTATGTTCTACTTTGTCTATTACAAGTCTTTACGGATTTAAATTTGGAGTAAGAAGTCAGTAAGTCGTGCTGTTTTTCATTTATTGTGTTTTGCGAGAGGCCTAATGATCATGGGACTAAGGAGTATGATTGGATGTACTATGCCTTATGTTTAAATTTTTTATCACAAATTATACGGATTTGAATTTTTGAGTAAGGAAGTAGTGACTCTTTTTTATTATTTTGTTTTGTGAGAACTTTAATTGATCCTGACTAATGGGGACTCGATTGAATGTGAATATGCCAATTGTTATGTTAGGCCCAGGTACTCTCAAATACGTATCAACCCAAATTTAAAATATTGTGGTACGTATCAATGCTTTCTATTTTTTATATTATTTTTTAAACCGTAATTACCTGAGCGTGAAGTTTCTAGGCTTCCATTCAACCTCAAGTTAAAATAGATATTATTAGGACCCAATGCTTATGTTCTATTTGTCTATTTTAATTCCAGATTTGAATTTTTGAGTAATCATTAGTGGTTTTCAGGTGTTTTGTTGCGATGATTTAATGCTCGATAATGGACTCGATTTGATGGTATCACGCCAATAACGATTGACTAGGCAAGGTTATCTCAAAGAGGTATATTCAAACTTTCAAATATATGAGGATCAATAAGTGCTTTAAAATTTTTTATTTATCTTGAAACCTTAATCAACTTGAACTTGAAGTTTCTCGGCTTCCCCCCCCCCCAATTCAAGATTAAGTTTGGTTGGTATATTAGACCGTGGCCTTATGTTTTACTTTGTCTATTTTAAATTTTTACGGGATTTCAATTTTTGAGTGAAGTAAAAGTAGTGACTATTTTTTATTTTTTATTTGTTTTGTTGCGAGGACTATTGTTCTTAACTAACGGACTCCATTGGATTGTACCACGCAAATAGCGATTGCCTAGCGCCCGGTTACTCTCAAATACGTATTTTTACACTTTTAATAATTAGGTAGTAATAAATTTTTAAATTTTCTATATTTCTCTTCAACCGTAATTAACTTGCCTGAAGTTCCCTGGGTTCAATTTCAAGATCAAGTTAGTTAGCTTTATTAGACAATACTTCTTGTTCTACTTTGTCGATTTTAAAATTTTACAGATTTGAATTTTTGGTAATAAGTTGTGACTATTTTTATTTGTTTTGTTTTGTTTTTGAGGACTATGCTCTTGACTAATGGACTGATGGATGTACCACGCCAATAGCGATGCCTAGGCAAAGGTACTCTCAAATACGCCTCTCCACATTTCAAATAATTAGGTACGTAATAATTTCTTTAAAATTTTTTATTATTTCTCTGAAACCGTAATACTGAGTTGGAAGCTCCCCAGGTTCAATTTCAGATCAGTTAATTAGATATTATTAGACAATGCGTTATGTCTATTTCCTATTACAATTTTATGATTTAATTTTTGAGTAAGAAGTAGTGAATGTTTTCATTTATTTTGTTTTACGGGACGAATGATCATGACTAATGGACTCGACTGGTTGCATTATGCCAATAGTGAGTCTAGGCCCAGGTACCTATCAAATACGTATCAACACAACTTTAAATATTTTGGTACGTATCAATGCCTTTTATATTTTCTAGATTTATCTTAAACCATAATGAACTGAGCGTGAAATTTTCAGGCTTCAATTTCAACTTCAAGTTAGGAATTATTAGACAATAACTTAGGTTCTACGTTGTTCATTTTAAATTCATAGATCGACTTTTTGCAGTCATAATTAATGGACTGTTTTTCATTGTTTATTTGAGAGGATTAATGTTCTTGACTAATGGACTCGAGGATGCATTATGCCAAGAGTGATGTCTAGGCCCAGGTACTCTCCAATACGTATCAACACAACTTAAATATTTTGGTACGTACAATTGCTTATATTTTAATAATTTATCTTAACCATAATTAACTTGAGCGTTGAAATTTTCAGGCTTCAATTTCACTTCAAGTTAGGAATTATTAGGACAATAACTATTTTTACTTGTTATTTTAAATTTCATAGATTCGGAATTTTGTGAGTAATCTAGTAACTGTTTTTCATTTGTTTATTTTGCGCGGATTATGATTCTGACTAATGGACTCGTTGAGTGTTACCCACGCAAATACGCGATTCCTAGACCATATACTGTCAAATACGTATTTTAACACTTTTAAATAATGAGGTACATAATATTGGCTGGAAAATTGCTATAGTTCTTCTGAACCTTAATTACTTTGAACTTGATTTTCTCGGTTCAATTTCAAGATCAGTTAGGTAGGTCATTATAGACAATGCCGTATATTCTAATTTGTCTATTTCAAATTTTACGGATTTGAATTTTTTAGTATAGTAGTGACATGGTCAGTTGTGGGGGGTTGTGTTTCTGCGAGGAACTATTGTTCTTGACTAATTGACTCGATTGGTGTACCAAACGCCAAGAATGCTAGGCCAAGATACTCTCAAATATGTATCTCCACACTTTCAAATAATTAGGTACGTAAAAAGGGCGCTAATTTCTTATATAGTCTTGACCTTAATTTAACTTGAGCTTGAAATTCGCGGATTTATTTTCAAGATGCAAGTTAATGAGGTATTATTAGACAATACCTTATCTCTACTTTGTCTATTTCAAATTTTATGGATTTGAATTTTTGAGAATGAGGGAGGGACTAGTTGCATTTGTTTTGTTTTGTTTTTGGGCGATATTATTGCTCTTGACTAATGAACTCGATTGGAATGTAACCACGCCAATATTTGGATGCCTAGGCCAATGTACTCTAAAAGGACGCTCTCTACACTTTATACTTAGGTACGTAATACTTTCTTTAATGTTTTATATTTCTCTTGAACCGGAATTAACTTGAGGGTGAAGCCCCCAGGTTCAATTTCAATATCAAGTGAAGGAAAGAGGAGGAAAGAAAATGCCTTATGTTTCTATTTTGTCTATTACAAATTTTACGGATTTGAATTTGTTTGAGTAAAAAGTAGTGACTGTTTTTCAGGGATTTTAGGTGTACGAGGACTAGATTGATCATGACTATTGTACTCGATGGGAGGTACGAAAGCAATAGTGATGTCAAGGCCCCCATTGTTACTCTCCAAGACGTATCAACACAACTTTAAATATTTTGGTACGTATCAGTTGCTTTATATTTTCGATATTTATCTAAACCGTAATTAACTGTGAGCGTGAGTTTTCCAGGCTTCAAGGAAAAGAAAGGTGAATTATTCGAACAATACTAGGTTCTACCTTTCATCTATTTTAAATTTCATAGATTCGAATGTTTGAGTAATAATAGCGACTGTTTGTTCATTTGTTTGTTTGCAGGATTTAATGTCTTGACTAAAGGTGGACTCCATTGGAGGTACCACGCAAATAGCGATTCCTAGACCCCGAATACTCTCAAATACGTATCTCCACACTTTCAAATAATAGGGACTATAATTGCTTTCAAAATTTCGATATTTCCCTCAGGACCGTAATTAACGTAAACTGAAGTTTATCTGTTCAAATTTCCAAATCAGTTTAGGGGAGGTGAGGAGGAAAGACAATGCCTTATTTCTACTTTGTCTTATTTCAAATTTGACGGATTTGAATTGTTTAGTAATAAGTAGTGACTATTTTTTGCATTTTTTTTATTTGTTTTGCGAGAACTATTGTTCTGTGACTAATGGACTCGATTGGATGTACCACGGCCACTAGAGAGTGCCTAAGGCCCAGTACTCTCAAATATGTATCTCCACTTTCAAGAATTAGGTACGTAAAATTGCTTTTAAATGTTTTATATTGGCTTGAACTGGAAGACTTTGAGCTTGAAGGTCCCCGGATTCAATTCAAGATCAAGTTAATTAGGTTTATTAGACAATGCCTTATGTTCTACTTTGTCCCTATTTTCAAAGGGTACGGATTTGAATTTTTGAGTAGTGCTATTTTTTCATTGTGTGGGTTTTATTTTGCGAGAACTATTGTGCTTTTTGACTAATGGATCTCGATTGGATGTACAATTTCAATGCAATGCCTAGGGGCCCAGGTTACTCTCAAAGATGTTATCTCCACACTTTTAAATAAATTAGGGACGGTAATGAATTATTTAAATGTTCTATATTTCTCTTGAACGTAATTAACTTGACTTGAAGTTCCCTGGGTTTACATTGCAAGATCAAGTTAGTACGATAGGTTTAGATAATTCCTTATGTTCAATTTGTCTATTACAATTTTACGAATTTAAATTTTTTTTCGTAAGAAGTAGTGACTGTTTTTCATTTATTTTGTTTTGCGAGGACTAATGCTGTTGATTACGCTCGATTGGATGTAACACGCCAATAGCGATGCCTAGGGCAAGGTACTATCAAAGAATATCTGCCACCACTTTCAAATAATTATGTCGTACTAATTGCGCTAAATTTTGTACATTTCTGGGGGGGACCGTTAAAAAAAATTAACTGAGTTGAAAGTTCTCCACACTTTAGTATTGAGGTACTAACAAGTAGGGGGGGGGGGGGGGGTTTGTTTTTTTTGTTTTTTTTTTTTTGGGGGGGGGGGGGGGGGGGTCGTTTAAATTTTCGTCATTTATCTTGAACCGTATTAACTGGAGCTTGAAGTTCCCTGGGCTAAATTTCAAGATATGTTAATAGGTAGTATTACACAATGCCTTACCTGTTTTACTTTTTGTCTACATCAACTTATGGGATTTGAATTTTGATTAATAATTAGTGACTATTTCTCATTGTTTGTCCTTGCGAGAACTAATGCTCTTGACTAAGTGGACTCGAGTTGGATGTACTACGCCAATAGCGATGCCTAGGCCCAGGTACTCATCAAATGAATATCTCCAAAATTCAACTATTGAGTTAACGTAGTAACTGCTTTAAACTTTTTAATATGTCCTTGAACCGTAATTAACTTGAACTGAAGTTCCCCGAGTTCAATTTCAAGATCAAGTGAATTAGGAATTATTAAAGGAGTGCCTTATATTCTATTTGGTTTATTTCAAATTTACGGATTTTAATTTTTGATTAATAACTGTGATGTGTTCATTTATTTTATTTTATGAGACTAACGCTCTTGACTGATGGAACTCGATGGAGTGCAAAGGCAATAGCGAAAGCCTAGGACCAGGGGTACTCTAAAATAGTGTCTCAACACTTTCAAATATTGAGATTACGTAATTAATTGCTTTAAATTTTCATATATGTCTGAACTGTAATTAACTTGAGTTGGAAGTTCCCCGGATTCCATCCAGATCAGGTTAATTGGTATATTAGGACAATGCCTTAGTTCTACTTTGTCTACTTTAACTTTATGGATTTTTTAAAATTTGGAAGTAATAGTAGTGACTCTTTGACATTTGTTTTGTTTTGGAGAACTATTATTCTTGAATAATGGACTCGACTGGATTGGTGACACACCAATAAGCGATTGCCTAGTCCCAGTTATTCTCAAATACGAATCTCCACACTTTCAAAAATATTGAGATACGTAATAATTGCCTTAAATTTTTTATATGTCTTGAACGTAATTAACTTGAACTTGAAGTCTTCGGGTTCAATTTCAGATCAAGTTAATTAGTATTATTAGAATAATGACCTTATTTTCTACTTGTTCTATTTCAAAATTGTTACAGATTTGAATTTTTGAGTAGTAATTAGAGTTTGTGACTATTGTTTATTTTGTGTTGTTTGTTTTTACGAGTACATTACTCTTGAATAAAAATGGATCGATTGGATGTACCACAACCAATAGCGAGGCCTAGGTCAAGGTACTCTCAAGTACTTATCTCCATACTTTCAAATATTGGAGGTACATAATAATTTCTTTAATATTTTATATATGTCCTTGGACTGTAATTAACTTGAACTTGAAGTTCTTTTCGGGTTCAATTTCAAGAATCAAGTTAATTAGGTATTATTAGATAATGCCTTATTTTCTACTTTGTCTATGTTCAAATTGTTTAACAGATTTGGATTTTTGAGTATAATTGTGCTATTTTTTAATTTGTTTTGTTGTTGTTTTACGAGTACTATTACTCTTGACTATGGAACTCGATTTGGATGTACCATGCTCAATAAGCGATGCCTAGGTCAAGTTCATCTCAAATACTATCTCCCCACACTTTCAATATTGAAGGGTACGTAATAATTCTTTAAAATTTTTTATATATGTCTGGGACTGTAATTACTTGAGCTTGAAGTTTCCCCGGGTTAATTTTAAAATTAAGTTAATTAGTATTATTATCCAATGCCCTATATTGCTACTTTGTCTATTTTAAATTTTCGTATTTTTAATTTTTTGGAGTAATAAGTAGTGTTGTTTTTCCATTTGTTTTATTTGGTGAGGACGAATCTCGTGATTAATGAGTTAGTTGGATTTACACGCCAATAGCGATGCCTAGTCCCCATGTACTCTCCTCTCAAATACGGTATCTCCACACTTTCAAATATTGAGATACCGTAATATTTCTTTAATGTGTTATATATGTCTTGACTTAATAACTTTTAGCTTGAATTCCCCGGATTCATTTCAGATCAAGTTAATTAGTATTTATTAGACAATTCCTTAATGTTCTATCTTTGTCTAATTTCAAATTTTTATCGGATTTGAATTTTTGAGTTAGTGACTATTTTTCATTTGTTTTGTTTTTTATTTATGGGCTAGAACTATTGCTTTTGCTAATTGACTCGATTGGATGTACATGTCAATAGCAAATAGCTAATTCCCAGGGTACTCTCAAATATGATCTCCACCACTTCCACACTTTTAAATAATTAGTACGTAATAAGTTTCTTTAAGATGTTCTATATTTCTCTTGAACCGAAGTGACCTTGACCTTGAAGTTCCCTGGGTGTTAAATTTCAAGATCAAGTTAGTAAGAATTATTAGATAGTGCCTTCTGTTTCTAATTTTGTATATGTACAAATTTTAACGAATTCAAATTGTTTTCGTAGAAGTGTGACTGTTTTTCATTATTTTGTTTTGGGCGAGGACTAATGCTTTGATTAACGGCTCTATTGGATGTACCCCTACCGCGCCAATATCGATGCCTAGGGCAAGGTACCTATCAAATAACGTATCTCACACTTTCAATAATTGGTACGTAATAATTGCGCTAAATTTTGTACATTTATCTTGGACGAATGCACTAGTTTAGTTCTCCACCCTTTTTAAGTATTGATGTACGACCAATTACTTTAATTTTTCGTCATTTATCTGAACCGTATTACTGGCTTGAAGTTCCCTGTTCTTCATTTCAAGAATCATGTTAATTAGGTATTATACACCAATGCCTTATGTTTTACTTTTGTCTACATCAACTTTTCTGATTTGAATTTTTTTGATTAAAGAATTAGTGACTATTTTTTATTTGTTTGTCCTTCGAGAACTATGCTCTTTAGCTAATGGACTCGATTGGAATGTACTAAACTACGCCAATGCGATTGGCGCCCCGCCCTAGGTACCCATGTACTCCCCTCTCAAATGCCTATCTCCAACATTCAAATATTGAGTTACGTAGTACTTCTTTTAACTTTTTATATATGTCTTGAGACCGTGACTTAACTTGAACTTGAAGTTCCCCGAGTTTCAATTTCAGATCAAGTTAATTAGGAATTATTAAAGAGTGCCGTATATTCTAATTTTGTTTATTTCAAATTTTACGGACTTTTAATTTTGATCTATAACTATGATTGTTTTTTTCATTTATTTTATTTTATGGAAGGTACTAACGCTCTTGACTGCTGGACTGCGATTGGAATGCACCAAGGCAATAGTCTAAGGCTAGGCCCAGGTCTCTAAAATAACGTGTCTCCACCCTTTTCAAATATTTGAGATCGTAATAATTGCTTTTAAATTTTTCTTATATGTCTTAACTGTATTACTTGAGTTTGAAGTTTCCCCGGATTCAATTCGCAAAGATCAATAATTTGGTATTATTTAGACAATGTCCTTATGTTCTACTTGGTCTACTTTTAACTTTTATTATGGATTTAAAATTTTTTGGGAGTATAATAGTGACTCTTTTACATTTGTTTTTGTTTTGCGAGAACTATTATTCTTGACTAATGGACTCGACTGGATGTACCACACCAATAGCGATGCCTAGTCCCAGTTATTCTCAAATACGTATCTCCACACTTTCAAATATTGAGATACGTAATAATTGCTTTAAATTTTTATATATGTCTTGAACTGTAATTAACTTGAACTTGAAGTTCTTCGGGTTCAATTTCAAGATCACGTTAATTAGGTTTTATTAGATAATGCCTTATTTTCTACTCTTTGCTTTTCAAATTTTACGATTTGAATTTTTGAGTAATAATTTTGTGACTATTTTTTATTTGTTTTAGTTTTTTTTACGAGTACTATTACTCTTGACTAATGGACCGATTGATGACCACACCAATAGCGATGCCTAAGGTCAAGGTACTCTCAAGTAGTATCTCCATACTTTCAAATATTGAGGTACATAATAATTTCTTTAAATATTATATATGTCTTGGACTGTAATTAACTTTGAAACGTTGAAGTTCTTCGGGTTACTTTCAAGATCAAGTTAATTAGGTATTCTTAGATAATGCCTTATTTTCTACTTCTACTTTGTCTATTTCACATTTTACAGATTTGATTTTTTGAGTAATACTTTGGACTATGTTTTTTATTTGTTTTGTTTTTGTTTTTATACGAGTACTATTACTCTTGACTAATGGACCTTCGATTGGATTTAAACATGAATGGGATATGGAGTTTAAACCATGCCAATAAGCGAATGCCTAGTTTTCAAGGTACCTCAAATACGATCTCCACACTTTCACAATATTGAGGTACGTACTATTTTCTTCTTTAAAATGTTTAGATATGTCTTGGACTGTAATTACTTGAGCCTTTAAGTTCCCCGGGTTCAATTTTAAAATGAATGTTAATTAAGGTATTATTAGACAATGCTTTATATTCTACTTCTATTTTCTATTTTAAATTTTATACGTATTTTAATTTTTGAGTAATACGTTGTGATTGTTTGTCATTTGTTTTATTTTGTGAGGACTAATTACTCCGTGAATTAATGGATTAGATTGGATTTACCACGACATATCGAATGCCTATGTCCTAGGTACTCCTCAATACGTTATCTCCACACCACATCTTTCCAATATTGAGATGCTAAATAACTTTCTTAAATGTTTTATAATATTTCTGAACTGTAATTAACTTGAGCTTAAGTTTCCCCCGGATTCAATTTCAAGACAAGTTAAGTAGGTATTCTTAAAGACATTGCCTTATGTTCTACTTTGTCTATTTCAAATTTTAAACGATTTTGAATTTTGAAGGTATTGACTATTTTTTCCATTTGGTTTTTGTTTTTATTTTGGCGAGAACTATTGCTTTTGTATATGGACTCGATTGGATGTACAATGTTCAAATAGCCATGCCTAGGCCCGGTACTCTCACATATGTCCATCCCACATTTTAAAATAATTTATGGTACAGTAATAATTTTCTTTAAATGTTCTATATTTCTCTGAACCGTAATTAACTTTTGACCTTGAAGTTCCCATGGGTTTTAATTCAATATCAAGTTAGTAATAATATTATTAGATAAATGCCCTTAATTGTCTAATTTGTCTAGTAACGCCATTTTAAACGAATTTAAATTTTTTCGTCAGAAGTGTGACACCTGTTTTTTCATTTATTTTGTTTTTTGGCGAGGACAATGCTTTTGGATTACGGACTCGATTATTGTATTACCACCACTCCAATATAGCGATGCCTATTGTCAAGGTACTATCAAATACGTATCTCCATCCACACTTTCAAATAATTAGGTACGTAATAATTGCGGCTAATTTTGTATCATTTTATCTGGACCGTAATTAACTTGAGGTTTAAAGTTCTCGCACACTTTTAAGTATTGGGAGGTACGTAACAATACTTTAAATTGTCGTCATTTATCTTGAACCGTAATTAACTTGAGCTTGAAGTTCGCTGAGGCTCAATTTCAGATCATGTTCATTAGGTATTTATTACACAATGCCGTTATGTTTTTTACTTTGTCTACATAACTTTTAAGTGGATTTTGATTTGTTGATTAATAATTAGTGACCTATTTTTCATTTGTTTTGTCCTGCGAGAACTAATGCTCTTGACTAATGGACTCGATTTTGGATGTACTACGCCAATAGCGATGCCTGCCCCAGGTACAGTCTCAAATGCTATCTCCAAACATTCAAATATTGAGTTACGTAGTAACTGCTTTAAACTTGTTATATATGTCTTGAACCGTAATTAACTGTAACGTGAAGTTCCCCGAGTTCAATTTCAAGATCAAGTTTAATTGGGAATTATTAAAGAGTGCCTATATTCTATTTTGTTTAATTCCAATTTTAACGGATTTTGTAATTTTTGATTTAATAACTAGTTATTGTTTTTTCATTTATTTTAATTTTATGAGGACTAACTCTCTTGACTGATGGACTCGATTATGCCCCAAGGCAATAGCGAAGCCTAAGCCCAGGTACTCTAAAATACGTGTCTTCCACCTGTTCCCATATTGAGATACGTAATAATTGGCTTTAAAAAATTCTAATATGTCTTGAACTGTAATTAACTTGAGTTTTGAAGTTCCCACCCCGCGGATTCAATTCCAAGATCAGTTAATTGGTATTTATGACAATGTGCCTTTGTTCTACTTTTGTCTACTTTAACTTTTATGGATTTAAATTTTGGAGTACTAGTAGTGACTCTTTTACATTTGTTTTTGTTTTGCGAGAACTATTATTCTTGACTAATGGACTCGAACTGGATGTAACCAACACCAATAGCTGCTAGTCCCGTATTCTCAAATACTATCTCCCACACTTTCAAATATGAGATACGTATAAGAAAAAAAAAAAAAAAAAAAAATTTGCATGGCGTAGTTGAGGGAAGGGGCCAAAGAAATAATGACACAAGCAAACGGAGACGGGCAAAGGAGGGAACCACTCCAGCAACCAGTTTACACTACAGACAAAAAGGACGACAGAGAAATTAAGACTCAAAAAAAAAAAAAAACACACGAGGCACCAAAAAGCAAACGAATAAAGAACCGAAATAAAACGGAGCAGAAAGAGAAAGGAAACGTGGCACAGGAAAAATCGTAGAGGGAAGGGGAAAACTGGAAAAAGAAGACGTATCCCGGCCAAAAAGGCACAACAAGCAAAAGAAAGGAAAAGGCAAGCCCCGAAGACCGAAGGGGAACAGGAAGAAGAGCAAGCGAGGCAAACCGAAAACAACATAGGAAAAGCGAAGCAAAAGCGCAACCCCAAAGTAGACGAATAGTATACATAGGCGCTGTTGGAAAGAACAAAGCACGGTAGCAGAACAGGCAGGAGCAAACAGAAGAGACTACCCGCCGAAACAAGAAACACGCGGCCATCAGAAGAACAAAAAATGATAAGGGCAAAAGCGGAGAGGCAACAAAAGACACTACAGAAGGAAAAAACAAAAAACAGACGAAAAAAAGAAAAAAACAACGAGCGCTCCTTAATGTCTAATGGACAGCATAAAATGACTGCAAAAAGTCAAAGAACAGCAATGAAAGAACAAGACATAAATATCATCAAAATTAAAAAAAGATTAAAAAGACACACAAAAAAAAAGTCACTAAAAACCACGAAGACAACCAATAAGTGGGCGTTCAACACCCCCCCAAAAGAAAGGACCGTAGTACAGAGAGACAGAGGAAAAACAAAGGAAAACAATGAGAGGGATGAGGGTACCATCGATCGGCTGCGCGTAAAAAAGAAGAAGATACAGAGATGACCCAGAAGCGAACAACGCAAGACTACGAATACAAGAAAAGCAAGCAAACGAAACGATAGAAACCCCAGAAGGACAAAAACAAAGGAAGAAAGGAAAAATCAATTCAACAACCCGAAGAAAGGACGCATCTAAAAACAAAGGAAGCACACATAGGATGCAACAAAAGAAGATCCACTAGACCCAGCGGAAACAAACAAACAGCATACCAAAAATGTTATCAGGATAATGACCAAACTAACCTTGAAAGAAAAACCAAAAGTAGCACAAAAAAGAGGGTTGTAAGAAGGTGGAGAAAAAACGAAGAAAAAATCTAAAAAAAACAGAAAAAAACAATAGGATAAAGAACGCAGGAAAAAGAGCTAAAAGAAAAGTGAAAACAGAACAAAAAAGGCAGAAATAACTCACAAAGAAAGGAAAAATGGAAAAATGGACCGGGCAAGAAGTAGGACGGGCAAGGACAAACAAACGAAGGAAAATAGTAAGGACAGAACAAGGAAAGAATAACATTAAAGCACAAAAGGAAGAAAAAATGATAGCTGAGTGCTAGCAAAACAAACCTAGAGAAGGACCAGACACAACAAAAACAGCTTGCAGTACTAGCTAAGATGGTGGGTAAAACAACAAAAAGAAAACCGATCGCAGAAATTGGAACAGGAGAAAAGAGTACTAAACGTAAACGAAACAGAAATGACGCCTAGCAGAATGAATAGAGAAGGAAGAAGTCGGGTTCATTAATATCAAGTTAAGTATGTCTTATTGATAATGCCTTATTTTTCTACTCTACTTGTCTATTTCCTTCAAATTTTTACAGATTTGAATTTTTGAGTAATAAGTTGTGACTATTTTTTATTTGTTTTGTTTTGTTTTTTACGAGTACTTACTTCTTGACTAATGGACTCGCTTGGGATTAACCAACCCCAATAGGCGATGCTAGTCAAGGTACTCCTCAAGTACGTTATCTCATACTTTTCAAATATTGTGGAGGTACAAATAATTTCTTTAAATATTTTATAATGCTCTTGGGACTGTAATTAACTTGAACTGAAGTTCTTCGGGTTCAATCTTCAAGATCAAGTTAATTAGGTTATTATGAGATAATGCCTTATTTCTACTTTTGTCTATTTTCAAATTTTACAGATTTGAATTTTTGGGGAGTAATAATTGTGACTATTTTTTTATTGTTTTTGGTTTTTGTTTTTAACGAGTACTATTACTCTTGACTAATGGACCGCTTGGATGTACCTTCCATAGCGATGCTAGTTCACGGTACTCGTCAAATACTATCTCCACACTTTCAAATATTGAGGTACGTAATAATTTCTTTAAAATTTTTAATATATGTCTTGGACTGTAATTAACCTTGAGCTTGAAGTTCCCCGGGGTCAATTTTAAAATTAAGTTAATTAGGTATTATTAGACAATTCCTTATATTCTACTTTGTCCTATTTTTAAATTTTAACGGATTTTAATTTTTTTGAGTAAATAAGTAGTGATTGTTTTTCATTTGTTTTAATTTTGTGAGGACTAATAGCTCGTGAGTAATGGATTAGATGTGGATGTCCCACGACAATAAGCGATGCCTAGTCCCAGGTTATCTCAAATAAGTATCGTCCACACCGTTCAAATATTGATTTTACGTAATAATTTTCTTTAAATGTTTTATAATGTTCTTGAACTGTAATTAACTTGAGCTTGAAGTCCCCGATTCAATTTCAATGATCCCAAGTTAATTAGGTATTATTAGACAATGCCTTAATTCTACTTTGTCTATTTCAAATTTTTACGGATTTGAATTTTTGAGTATAAGAGTAGTGACGTTTATTTTTATTTGTTTTATTTTGTGAGGACTAAACTCTTGACTAATGGAGTTCGATTGGATGTACCAGCGACAATAGCGATTCACTAGTCCCCAGTTACTCTCAAAAAAAAAAACCGATCTCCATACTTTCAAATATTGAGATTCGCTAATAATTTCTTTATGGTTTTTTATATAGTCTTGAACTGGAATTAACTTGAGCTTGAAGTCCCAGATTCAATTTAGATCAAGTGGAATTAGGTATTATTAGACAATACTTATAATTCTACTTTGTCGTTTCAAATTTTTAAAAAATACGATTTGAATTTTTGAGTAATAAGTACGTGACTGTTTTTCATTTGTTTTATTTTGGTGAGGACTAAGCTCTTGACCTAAATTGATTCCGATTGGATATACCACCGACAGTAGCGATGCCTAGTCCCAGGTAACACTCAAATACGTTCTCCACCCTTTCAAATATTGAGATACATCATAATGTTTCTTTAAATAATTGTCTTTAAAATGTTTTATATATTTCTTGAAAACCTGTAATTAACTTGAGCTTGAAGTTCTCTAGGTTTCAATTTCAAGATGACGTTAATTAGGTATTCTTAGACCAATATCTTATGTTTCTAAACTACTTTTTCTATTTCAGATGTATGGATTTGAATTTTTTGAGTAATGTTATTGAATATTTTGCATTTGTTTTGTTTTGTTTTGCGAGGACTACTACTCGTGAATTAATGGACTCCGATTGGATGTACCCCACGCCATAAGCGATGCCTAGGTCCAGGTAACTCCTCAAGTACGTGATCTCCATACTTTCCAATATTGATGTACATAATAATTTCTTTAAATATTTTATATAGGTCTTGGACTTTAAAATTGAACTTGAACTTGAAGTTCTTCGGGTTCAATTCCAAATCCAGTTAATTAGGTATTATTAGACAATGCCTTATCTTCTACTTTGTCTATTTCAAATTTTATGGATTTAAATTTTTTGAGTAATAGTAGTGACTGTTTTCCATTTGTTTTATTTTGTGAGGACTAATGCTCTTGACTAATGGATTCGATTGGATTATAACCACGACCTAAGCGATGCCTAGTCTCAGGTACTCTCAAATACGTGCTCCAACCACTTTTCAAATATTGAATACTTAATACTTGTTTCTTTTAAGGTTGTATCTAAGGGGGTGCTTGACTGTAATTAACTTGAGCATGATTTCCCCCCCGGGTTCAATTTCTCAAAGATCAAGTTTAATTTGGTATTATAGACACTGCCTTATGTCTCTTTGTCTACTTCAACTTTTTACGGATTTGAATTTGGAGTATAGTAATGACTAGTTTTTGTTTTTTGGGGGTTTTATTTTGGGCGATGACTATTACTTCGTTTGACTAATGGACTCTATTGATGTAAACCCGGGGAAGAACACGCCAATAACGATGCCTAGGCCCAAGGTACTACTCTCAAATCGTATCTCCACACTTTTCAAATATGGAGGTACGTAATAATTGCTTTAAATTTTTTAATATATGTCTTCAACCGTAATTAACATTGAAGCTTGAAATTCCCCAGCATTTCAATTTCACATGATCAAGTTATTAGGAATTATTAAAGATGCCCTTATATCTTATTTTGTCTATTCAAATTTTGTACTTTAACGGAGTTTAATTTTTTGATTGTAATAAACTTGTATTGTTTTTTCATTTGTTTATTTTGCGAGGACTAACGCTCTTACTAATGGACTCGTGGATGCACCACGCCCAATAGCGATGCCTAGGCCCAGTAAACTCTAAAATGTATCTCCATCGTTCCGCACTTTGAAATATTGATATTCGTATAATTGCTTTAAATTTTTTATAATATGGTCGTGAACTGTAATTAACTTGAGCTTTGAAGTTCCCGTGGTTTCAATTTCAAGATCCAGTTACTTTGGGTATTATTTAGACAATGCCGTTACGTTCTACTTTGCTACTTCAACTTTTATACGGATTTGAATTTTTGATTAATAAGTATGACTATTTTTCATTTGTTTTGGTGTTCTTGTGAGAACTTATACTCTTGACTACTTGACTCGATTGGATGTATCCACGCCAAATAGCTCTGCCTAGGCCCAGTCCTCCGAATAGTATCTCCACCTTTTAAAATTAGAGGTACAATAACAAGTATTTTTTAAAATTTTGATATTTTATCCTTGAACCTTACTAACTTGACTTGACGTTCCTCGGTTCAATGTCAAGGTTAAGTTAATTAGTATTATTAGAATATGACCTTATTTGTCTCATTTTGTCTATTTCATATTTTACGGTTTTGAATTTTTAGTAAATAAGTAGTGAATTGTTTTTCATTTGGTTTTGTTTGGCGAGACTAATACTCTTGACTAATGGACTCGATTGGATGTACCACGCCAATAGCGATACCTAAGGATAGGTACTCACGAATACCTACACAATCCATCTACACTACAAAAGGCTCTATTTCCGGGTTTGTTAATATCTCTTCTTTTCTTTCCCCCTAAAAATGCTGGTAGGTAACTGTTTGCAGCCGCTGTTTATTCGAGGATATGTTTGTAAACTTCAGCTGTGGCCATGGAGACAGCTTCTCAGATCGCAGGGATTAGGTTGTGGGTAACTAAAAAGAATACATCCATTCTGGACTTCCGATGGTTGGGGGTCAAGTTTTTCGATCACTTTATAGAAATGCTAAACAGAAGAAGCCTCTATTTTTTGGCCTTTCGAGTAGAAATCCCATTCATTTATTTCTCCTCTTTTTTCAAAGCTATCATCTACCTTTCGGTATCCCACATCAACACCTCAGAGAGGTTTAAAACTATTTTTTGGTGGAGTCCTTCACTTAGGTTTTCCCATTGATTCTTTGCATCATATACAGTTCAGTGAGGCTATTTATTCGAGGGTTTCCTTTCTTGTGATATTTCTCTAATTGGTTGTATTGGACTGATTTTGGAAATGGGTAGTGAAATAGGTTATCTTTTTTGCTTTCTAAACACACACCTGGGAAAATGTTGAACTTATTTTTTTAATTAGCTCATGATTATTGTTGAACGGGCACTTTTTAAGTGTTTTTGTATATAAGAAAATATAGCATACTAATGCTTTTTTTTTTTTGGTAGAATATTGTAATTACAATGGTTACCTAGCTAATGTTCAGTTTCACAATATTGAAGAAATGGATTGTGGCAAAAATGCTGTGCTGCGACGCCATTATTGGTACTCCTCCTCCAATGACGCGGTCCCTTAGTATGGTAATTATTAATTAGGTTGAACTTTAATTAATTTGATGCAGATCCTCTCCCATGCGGTTATAACCGCTTCATCATGGCTTTTGATGGAAATCGGCACGCTTTCACCTGCGGCACAGGCAGATTCTGGCACATGGTTCTTTCTCTTTAGCAGATCTCCATCACAGCATGTTTCATGCAGATAATATTTCTGGTACTGGACCTTTGATGGTGGACAAAGTTTTTGTATTAGCTTGCAGTATGCATCTAGGTCATCCATCGCGTACCTATGTCCCAAGAGAACCAGCTCAAAGGGGTATGTTCCATAACTGTTATGCCAGAAACTTTTCCAACTCAAACCTGAGGAATTCCCAACATTCTTTTCAAAGGTGGTGATTCTTATCATTTTCTCGTAATTCTTTAGATAGACAGTCATGGTTATTCTGTCTTCTTTTTCCTTATTGCATGCTTCGGAGCAATATAATTTTGAACTTCTTATTTTGATCATGGATGTTTCTCTTTTTCTCTGATTATTACGTGTTTGACTAATTGATGGGATCCTATTGTTTAGTCAGACCACCCCAGTTTTACAAATTATTTTGACCAGTTCAATCGACATCAGTATTCACTATCCCTAACTCCTCTGTTGTGTGGGTTTATTGGTACCTGTTTAGAATGCTGCATAAGCCCTAACTAATTGAATTGTGACTCGTGTTTTTTTTGTTATTCCTGTGACTGTATTAAAATTGGGGATGGCGGTGAACTTTAGTTAACATTGGTGATGGCGGCTGACTACATCCGCATAAAAGTGGCATCAATACATGACAGTTTCCTTTTGAGACCAACTTACGACCCTTGGCATGCCTGTTTTTTATCCCTTAGCTATTCTCTCTTTCCTATTTTCTTGATTTTGTTTGGTTTGTTGTCTAAATTTTTCTTTTCTGAATTATTACTGTCGCCAGATGGCTGAAAGTGATAAATTGAAGTTTTGCCACGGGTCTCTCATTTTAGTGGTAAAATTGGAGTTACCTTCTCCGTACGTGCAGAACCTGTCACAGGACCATGAATCCTCTGGTATATTGTCTGTATCAATTTTTCAATACTCAATCACTTGTGAGGATTTAATGGACTTGAGCCGCTGGTTGGCTAGGATCTGACAGTTTCTTGTTGCAACAAGATAACGGGGGCACCGTCATCTAAATTTGTCCTATCTATCCCTCATAACAACCAAATGGGTGTTCACATGATACTTAGATTTCTCTTCAATGCCTTTTTGGTCCAACGGAGATGCAAAACGTGTGGAATCAAGTGTATAGAGAATCAAGAATTCTTCAATCTTATATGAACTACAAGAGGAAAGCACGTGTTGGAATTCACAATTAAGTAATGACGCTAATTGTGACCAATATTTTTGTACTTGCTTCCTATTCTTATAATTGGCCATTTTGGGGATTGCAACACGTGTAGGCCTGTCCAGAACAATACTTGGTGGTTACTGGTAAAACTCCTCAGGAATCTAGAAAACTTAAATGTCCCCTGAAGGGTATTCGGCGACAGGATTTGAGTTACACCAGTATGAAGCTAATGAAGATACTTCACCTCCCTTAAATTAGTTGGAAGATTGGGGATCCATTTCTTTGAAATTGGGTGTTCTGATGAAACTGCTTCTTAAACTCACCTCTGACCTGAGATCTTCATAACTCCTGCAGCACTGGCCCGACGTCTCCTGTATCAAATAATGTAGATTGCAACGAAGGTTAAAAATGGGAAGTGTCGCTCCCATTTGGGAATCCACACAGGTCCTAATGTTCCTATACTGCACTGACGTCCTGACCTTAATTTGTTACCCCAATATGCTCAAGAGCTCATTGGTTGTTCTAAAGAAGAGAAGACAGTTCCCACAGCAGAAGTGAGGTTACAAATGTTGCAGATAATTTTCAAATTTGGAATTCTTGTAGTGTGCATGTTTTGTCTGAAGATCTCATCGTAAAGAGGAGGAGAGAGAAGTAACAAACAAGTCTGACCAAGTAAAATTAGAGAGAAAAAGTTATTTGATAGCAAGATAATTGTAGCACATGTATCCAGTCTCATGCAGTGGTCTTTAATTGATTTGTTTCACCCGTTGAAAGAATTAAGGGGACATTTATCCAGTCTCAGGTAGTGGATTGGCCAGGTTTTGTACATCACTCGTTTGATCTCTTCTGCCTTTTGATTACTTTTTATGAGACTATATTTTTATTGTCACATGTGCACTAGGTGGTTTGCTTAAAAGGAACGAAT
This sequence comes from Actinidia chinensis, assembly GCA_009663005.1. Lineage (NCBI taxonomy): Eukaryota > Viridiplantae > Streptophyta > Magnoliopsida > Ericales > Actinidiaceae > Actinidia > Actinidia chinensis. The sequence continues at coordinate 2,674 of VIGQ01000352.1, read as the reverse complement.
AGGTTGCTCCATTTGAAGGTACAACTTGAACTTCCCATGTCAGCCTCTTTGTCCCGGTAAGAAGTTTGTACCTTGTCTCAATCTGGTTCCGTTTTCTTTATCATGTTCTTTCTTGCCCACCTTATAATATATTGTTTGTCCTCCTATTGTTCTTGAGCAAGTGATAATCCAAGATTCTTACTATGGGGGATTGAGTAAAAAAAAAATTTAAACTATAATACCTAATTTCTACCTACACAACAAGGCAATAATATTATTTTTTTTAGCATATTCTTGTTGTCTGCATTTACTTACAAAAAAATATAATTTCAGTGCTATATGCCTATATATCTCTATAACTAAAGTTGGTCGCATCTGAAGTTGTGGCTCACGCTCCTTCATACGTAAAAAACATCCATGATAGACTCAACATCAAAACTGAGCATTTTCTTTCCTCACTATATTTGAATAATGAGAGAGGGCTCATCTGATAAGCAAGAGGGAAAAAACTACGACATAAAGAGAAAAGGGGAAAGGTAGAGGTTCTCACCTATCCCTCCCCAATTCCCCCGACTCCATCTCCCCTCCTATTGCGGAATTTACTCTTGACACCTTTCAATATTTTGATAACCTTTACTTAAAAATGAATAAATTTATTTTGGGTCTTCATGATAACCTAACAGCAAAATAAACCCTAAAATTTACCTCTTGTGACCTTGTCTTCAAACCCTGATCATGGACCTAGCCCATAAAAATGGAGATTGGGATGAGACACAGAAAATGTCTCACCTTCGGCTTTTTGAGTTTGTCCGCCGTTGTGGCTATTAATGAAGAGAGAACCGTGGTTGTCTAGTTGAGAAGGTCTGCACATGTTGATTTTTTTTTAGATATTTGATAAGTTTACTTGTTTTTATTTTAATTATATGAAAGTTCGCTAATTAACTACATTTTTTGTCTTTTACTTGTCCTTATTTAAGACTTGTAAAAGTTTGGTAATTTTAGATTTAGCAAGTTGGGGGGTCCCTCACCAAAGGTAAGTGTTAATATAATTTATTGTATTAAACTTTATTTTAAATAGAAGTTTGTTCAAAACTTGCTATTTTACAATTTTATTGACTAAGTTAAAAAAAAACTATAAAATTATTTTTAAAAAATAATAGTTAAAATTTGGGTTGCTTAACCTTTATAATTTTTGAAATTATCTTAAAAATTTGGGCGGTCTAATCTATTAATTTCTGAATTATATAAAATTTGGTAACTAGAATAGTGAATTGTTTAAACGTTTGGGGATCTATCGCTCTCCTACACGCCCCTAGATCCTCCTTGATCAAAGTGATAAACCGCCACTCCTTAGCTACGTTTGTTTGATACATGCCTTGATTTCAAAGAAATCATTTTTTTTTAATATTATTTTATTATTTGATGATCCTGTCTCTACCAATATAGAAAATTATGTTAATTTGATGATACGAATAGATTTTTTTTTATTTAGTGAACTTTCTATTACATTATAGCTTTTTTTATATTTTTAACTCTTTCATCAGAAAAATTCAAACGTATACATATTGATTTAATCGGTGAAGAACAAAATTATTAAAGACCAATAAAAGGTAAAAAATAAAGCAGATCAAAAAATTATTCAAATAGAAAAAAAATTATTTGCATATACGTCCATGTTTGTATATTTATTTAAAATTATTATCCAATAGTTGGAATAAAAATATTTGAGTAAAAATAAATATTTAAATAAAATTATCATAATATGACAAAAAAATCTATAATAAAGCAATACATATTTTAAATCTTCCAAACTAACTATTTCTAATATCAATGGCAATCATTTTGAATCACAAATCTATCTCGCACCTTATCTACGGTTGAAATCTATTTGAATAATCCAATAACGAAGATTTTACCTGATATTATTTTTTTTTCTTGATATTAATTTTTTTTCCTTCCAAAAATATCACTTTCTTCTTTCAAAGGTATGGCGACCTCAATATATACTTATTCATGGACAAAAATCTCTAAATTTAGATATATTTTTTACCTATTGGTCATGTTTTAGTGGATTCACAAAAAAAAAAATAATCTAAAACATCTCGTGTCTTTTCCCCGCATTTTCTTCAAACTAGCAAAATATTTTTAAATCATTATATTTTCTAATTGTTCTTTATTTTATAATAATATATCTCCTTCTTATATGCATGCAAGTGTTCTTTTATTTGACACTTACTCTTATCAGTTTTTTAACATTGTAAAATTCTAACGAATACCCCTAAGAATATTTTTTTTTTTATTTTAACATAGTGCCCGTAGGTACCGGGTGAACAATTACTATGTTATATTATAAATCACAACTAATTTTGAATTTAAAATTTATCTCTTGCTATCTCACGGTTTGAAAATTCATTTGAATTAATTCACGGCTAAAATTTCACTTGAGATTAGTTTTGTTCCCTTCCAAAACTATCACTTAGTTCCTTCTCAAAAGGTGTGGGATTCACATAAGTTTTTATCTAATTGACAAAAAACTTAAAAGATGGACATATATTTACCAATTGAATCATTTTTTAGGTTACTCACAATAAAAAATTAAAATACTAGTTCTTTTTCTCTTCATTTTTTTTTGTATTTAATAATTTTTATTATTTATTATTTTTTATATTATTTTAGTTATGTTGTAATCAAAGTC
>VIGQ01000593.1:0-40000 GCA_009663005.1 Actinidia chinensis | reverse complement strand
GACGTGGTGACCTAAATTCTATCTAACATGTCTTGAATCAATTAATTAGCAAAAGATACCTCCCAGCATTTATTACAAATCCAGAGACGAATAAAATTATAAATAATTCCTCTGGGTTCATCCTAAATAAAGTCTGGAGCTATTTATTACATAGTCCTACCACTATGTTTGATCATTTCGATGCAACATACAAGACTAAGTGAGTATTACATAACATTGTTGGAGGGTTGTGGGTAATCACATCCACAATTGCGAACATACCCCTTTATTCGCATATCTTGGTTTAACTGAAGGTTAGACTCGGTACTGGGTCTTGGAGTTACCTTGAAAAATTTAATAATTGAAAAGAAGAGCAGTGAATGCCATTCAGATGCTTGGTAACAGCAATCGTCGATTTGTTGGCGCTTATGAAGACCATTGAAACATGTTTTGCAATGGCACAACATCACATTCTCTATATTCTAGCTGCTATAAACTAAAATCTGTGGTGCAACGTATGCATTAGCCCCCTCATTCTTGATTTCTGGTAGATGCCAAATGTTTTCTCGTGTCATGGTAATCGCTATGACACCAGAGTCTTACCAACAGAAGTGACACATCACTTGTAGGATAGTTTAATCCCTAACCCGTGTGCAACAAAATCAAACCTCTAAAAAACATAGTTAAGGTCGTCAAAACGTTTTATAGCTGCGTGGTTAGGATATTTTTTTCATGCACTTTGGGAAGCAATTTCAAGTCAACAGGTATATTAATTTTAATGCAAAAGTACTTATTTGTAACTTCATTTTTAAATATAGAGTCATGTTTTTATTATTATAGTGGAAGTCTGCACATGCCGAGAGAAAGCTGTATTGCAGGGGATCCCTGGTCAATCGCTAAATACACTCCTTTTTGTAAAAAATCACAAGATGTCTGAGAATCAGTTCATCAGTGGCATTCGAATCATTCGAGAGATCCTCCTCTCAATATTCCATGCCATAACCAAATGACTGACTACATTTTCAGTGCTATAATATGTCAAATTTTATTAGAGGCGTTAGAATTTAGAACTCGATAAAATAATTGTAATAAACACGCTGATCACCAAACCCGCAATCCCCTATTCATTTTGCGACTATTGCAACTGTATAATCAAACTATGTCACAGACTACTATCAACGACAACCTTGCTAATATTACCTCGCTGGTTGACATTCTTCCAATTCCATTAAGAGATATTGAGACTCTCATCTGGACCAATCAGTTATGTAATGCATGCAGACTGCTCTAATGATGATGAACCAAACGATCTGATCGGGACATCTTAAGATTCTGAAGGAGAACTGTTCAAGGATGGCTCCATCTACACACGAACATAATATATAAACAGGATTATCGATATAACAGATCCACATTCTCATAGTACAAATTCGGATCGTCCGCCGTATAAACAAAAAGTCCCCTAGGTTCGACCTACATGCAAGAGGAGCAAAGTCGACGCCGCATACATTCCTATTTTAGAGTCATATAACTTCCAGGATCTAGGGGCATCTACTCACTCCAGATACCGGTCCACTATATCACTGCAACGCGATAGTTCGTAAAAAATCAAACCCTCCACCACTCCGCCGATCTTCGATCCTTTTCATTCGGATTACCTAAGGCTTATTCAAGATTTCATTAGTTTAACACAACTGTTGACGTCCAACTGATGGGTCATTGTGGATTTAGGGCGATATCTTGCGCAAAATCGAGTATGGCGAAGACGTTGGGCACAGGTACAATGATGGGAAGAAGAGATGTATTAAAAAAAAATAATAATAAATTCTTATGTGTTTAAAATTTGGTGAAATACAACTGTACCCTCTCTTGAGGTTTGTCTTTACATCCACAAAGTACCCCTAATGTTGAAAATTACACTGACCTTCCCTGAGGTTTGAAAAATTATCCCTGACCATTTTCTTACTTCTGCCCGCCTCTCCCCGGGGACTTTCTTAACTTTTTTTCCTTTTTAAGCCTTATAAAACATTATCAAAAATGCCCCACTACCCTCTCCCTCTCTCTCTTTTTGTAACCTATTTATTTATTATTTTTTACTTTTTATTACTAATTTTTTTTAAATACCATTTGAAAATTCATATTTTTTAAAACAAAAATGCATCCCCTTTGTTGTTTATTTTTTTTTCTTTTTTCTTTATTTATTATTTTTGTTAATACCCTTTGATTAATTTTTTTAATTACAAAAAAATGAATCACATTTTTTTTTACTTTTTTTTATTTTTTTCTTTTTGTACCCTTTTATTTTTTATTATTATTTTTTTTAATACCCTTTGATTTATTTTTTATTTTTTATTTTATTTTTTCTTTAATAAACTTTTATTTTTTTATTTTTTATTTTTTATTATTTTTTTAATACTATTTGATTTTTTTCCCTTTTAATTCCTTTTGATTTATTTTTTAAAATTTTTAAAAATAATGTCTCACAAAATGGTCTTAAAAAAAGAAAAAAAAGAATCAAAAGGTATTAAAGAAAAAATAAAAAATGAATCAAAGGAAATTAAAAGAAAAAATAATAATAAAAAATAAAAGGGTACAAAAAAATAAGAAAAAATAAAAAAAAGTGATCCATTTTTTGTTAAAAATAAATTAATCAAAGGGGTAATTAAAGAAAAAAAATAAATAAAGTAAAAATTAAAAAATAGAAGAGTAAAAAAATAACAAAAAAAAATAACACAAAGGGATTCATTTTTGTAAAAAAATTATCAAAGGTATTAACAAGAAAATAAATCATCTAAAATAAAAAATAACATCCACATCGAAGGGGCAACAAAAAGGAACACACTAGAAAAAGTACTCCCCAACAGGGATTCATTTTTTGTTACAAATATGAATCACAGGTATTAAAAAATTATCAATAACAAAAGGGTGCAAAAAGAGAGGCAGAGTGGAGGGATGAGAGCGAGGGGAGCATTTTGGTAATTTTCTACCGATACAAAGGAAAAAAACAGTGATGTCAGGGGTGTCAGGATAATTTTTCAAACCTCAAGGGAGGTTACGTATTTTTTTTTTCAAATGTTAGAGTGCCTTTGTGTATTAAAGGCAAATTTTCCAGGGAGTATCAATGTAATTCACCCTCTAAAAAATTATATAAAGTAAGAAGGTGAAAGTAAAAAAAAAATTAAAAATTTTTGATCATTCTTTTTAATAAATAACCAATAGATTGTTATTAAAAAAAAAATTAATGAAAGAGAGAGAGAAGAAAGAGAGAAGAAGAAGCCTAGTTTATAAAAAAAAAACCGAACCGAAACCGGCCGGTTCACACCTGTTGAATCCGGTAACCGGACAGTGAACCCGGACGGTTTAATTAAAATAACCGGAAAATGTATAGTGGATATTGTAACCCAGATTGAACAACCGGCTGAACCGTCCGGTATTTTCAAACCATTTGAATCGGCCGTATTTAGTGAACCGGCCCGGTGTTTTAAAAAAAAAGTAAAAAAAACACAATATTTTTTTAAAAAAATCCCCAAATATTTAGTGCCTAGTGGTTTTTTTAATTTTTGTGTTTTTTTGGTTTTATTTTGGTAATTTTTAATTTTACTAGTAATTTTTAAACTTTATTTTTAAATAAAATAAAAAAATTGAGTGCACATTAAAAAAAATGTAAATCCTATCTTTAAATATTTATTATATATTAGATATTCGAGATACGATTATCAAAAATAATTCTAAGTAAAATAAAAAATAAATAAAAAATAAAGATAAAAAATGAAAGTATAGGAAGAAAAAATACAAAAAATAAAAGACAAACACAATAATGCACATTATTAACTACTTACACTAATGCACGTATTGACAAATTTTATATTTTTTTCTTTTAAAATAAAATAATACCAATAAGTAAAGTTTCAAAATATTAAATTGTGAAAAGAAAAAGATCATCCTAAATATTTTTTAACATAATTTTTATTTTTTATTTTTTTTTTATAGAGGTATTTATTATCTTATACTTATGTTGAATTAATTGTATAAAAAAATTATTTTTTAATAATTTTATCCAATTTATAAATTTTTTTAATGATTATTTTTTATTTAATATATTTTTATATTTTATTTATTATAACCCGTTTGAACCACGTTTGAACACTGACCATTGTAACCGATGCTTGACCGGCTTCAATCACCGTTCGGTTCTGATCAACTATGAGAAGAATGGAGGAGGGAGGAAGGATTAGTTTTGTGGCAAAAAAATGGCCTAAATTAGTCACAATCCCCCACACACCCCGCACCCACCCCTGTCCAGGGGCTGGGAAAATAAGTTTTCCTTCCTAGCCTAGAAGACACACTGAATTTTGATAGTTTCCCTTTTTAAAAGACTGTCATTCGTATCAGGTTTACTGTAGCTTTTGTGTAGCTTTGTAAATTGTCATTTTTATTTATTTTTCATTTTTTGTGTTGGAAATTTGAAGTTGAGTGCTTTGCCATAGATTTTGTTTTAAAAGTTTATAATTTTTTTTTATTTATATTTTATTTAATTAAGAGAAAACATTCTTTGATAAATTCTCGTTTGGTATGAGTGTGGGAGATGAAGAACCGACGTTTTTGGAGAACATATGAAAACAATTTCGGGGTTTTGACAATTCCAAAATTTGTTGCTTGTGAGTACGTTTTGTTTGTGGAAAGGGTTGAAATTCGCTATAGAAAGACAGAGCTTTCACCACCGAATACTTCTTGGGCTTTGAAGCAGGAAATGAAAGCGGTATCTCCCATCCCCTAACAAATACATTGACTTTCTACTAACCATTTTGAATTGATTTTGGGATAAGACTATTCTCGTGTAACTCATACTCGACGTTTGTTTATCATCCGCTTTTAGTTCAAAACCAAGAGGACATAGTATCCTAGATTGACCCTGGAGACACAACAGATGATTCTGTGTGGTGAGAGAGAGTGAAGTGGGGCGCACATCACATATGGGCCGCTGCATCGGATAAAATACAATTAATCTCAAATAATAAAGTTTTCATGCGTACCTATTTTACAAAACAGCAAATACATTTTAGCATCAAGTTGAACTTTTTAACTTTTCTGTTTTTGTTTTTTTTTTTTATTTTAGCTAAAGTAAAGCTACAAAAGCAAAAAAAATAAAAAATCTTGACCTTTTTAATACAAAATTTAAAAAAACTTAGTTTTTAAGTATTACCAAACTGATCCTTAGAGTTATCTTGATAATTGAGGTGATCCTAAGCACTTTTTCTTTAAATGTGATCTCAGAATATGGGGAGGTGGTAGAAAGCACCACTTTCCATCTAACTTATATTAGGTGAGAAAAAAGTTGAATCATGACTGAATACACATTTTAAAAATGAGTGTATAAAAGCACACCACATTTTTGTTTTTTTCAAAAATAAGTGAGACCCCCGTCCTATTACGATTTTTTTAAAAAAATATTAAATCCTAATTGGCGGATCCCTGGATATTTTGTAAGATAATAAAAATAAGTGTGTTTTGTACACACATCCAAAAATAAGTGTGTAACTATTGGAAAAAATTTGGGTCAATAAAATAACATATCTGGTGCTGATGGCAGGTAGGTCAAGTGGTTCCATCATATTAACCTACAACATTATTGCGTCTATGCACCCTCTAAATGGCCTAAATTGTGGATTTGGGTCACTATTAGGCTGGTAGGTGAATTATTAAGTTACATTACAACATACAATGAAAAAGCGAGAATGTCAATTTTTAAAATTTATAAATTTAAAGTACTTATTTTTTATTTATTATAATTATTATATTTATTCTTTAAATTTATGACCTTAAGTATTTGTATTATTAGGGTAACGTTTTGGTAACATTTTTATTTTTTTATTTTTTGTGTTTGATTATATGTTTTTAGTTTTATTTATTTTTTTTATAAATAAAATGAAAAAATATGTTTTGTTTTTAATCTTTTTTTAATTAATTTTAAAAAAAATATGACGGGCGGTAGGGGGTGGTGACGTGGCGGTGAGATGGAGGTGTTGTGGCGGCGGTAATTTTATAATAACACAAAATTTGTTTTTGTTTTTTCCACTTTTTTAAAATAGTGATGTAATTTTGTACTTTTTACAATTAAAATTAGAAACATAAATTTACATTTATATCAAAAAAAACAAACATTAATATTTAACAATATCACCTAATATGTCAGTATTTCAATGCTATAACTTATTTGTATAATGGTGATATTTTGCTACTGGGTTTTTCTATAAAAATTCCTATATAAGGTTTACTTTGGCAAGTACTCAACGGAGTTTACTGGTGAAGAGATGGTAACTCCAGGATATTGGTTTCATAGCGGTCCTAGGATTCAAATCTAGGTGCGTGATTTATTCGTTTTTTTGTTGTACAGCCTTTACATTCAGTGTTTTAAAAATTTGGCGTGGTTGAACCGTCGATCGGTCGAAATACCTAGTTCACTCATCCTTTAAATATTTTGTTCCTTGGTCCAATCGTAAAATGGTGATTGAACCGTGACCCAGTCCAATTGAACTGGTCCATTAACCGTTTAGTTCAACTGTTTTTAAGAGATTTTATATTTTAAATTTTAAAATTTTAAGTTTTAAATTCTAGTTATAAAAATTCGTGTAGAAAAATAAGAATATTTTATTACTATTAATAAATACATTAATGACATAATTAATGACATCATGGATCATACCAATTGACGTCGACGGTTTGAACAGTTACGTGTAATCCGATCTCTTTTTTGCTTTCGCTCAACATCCTATTTTTGAAAACTTATTTACAATGAACTCCCAGCCAGAAACTCATCTAGCTCAATTCGGAGACATGAAGCTGACCACGTGTCCGCCAGCATCTAATGGATTGGAATTGGAACTCGAGTGCTGTTAAAAGATTCTCCCTGGGCCGTTCGGGCATGTTAATGATAAGACTTTAATTTCAAATTTGTGTAGAATTATGAATCATGGTTTTTAAAAATTGGACCGGATTGATTTGGTTTCGACCTGTTGAACCGTCGATCGATCGGAAAAATAGTCCGGTTATCCGTCAAAACCCGATCAAACCCAGTCAACTCGGCAGTTGAACCGGTAACCCCAGTGATTGACCAGTCATTGACCCGCCCTCCGGTTTACGGTTTTTAAAAAAAAGTTATGTTTTAAGTTCAAATCTTATATTTTTAAGTATAAAATTAATTCTAAAAAATAAAAAAATATTTTTTATTACTATTATAAATAAATAATGACAATAATTAATGATAATCACGGGTCAATACGGTTGACCCCGACGGTTGAACCAGTGACCCGTGACTTTGCTATTTTTTTTCGGTTTCGAACACCGATCCCGAGGTTTCAAAACACTGTTAGGAATTGAACACACAACCTACAAGATCAAAAATCTTTATTTTGGGCTAGCTTGATAATCATTAATATTTTAAATTTTGTGGACACTATGAATTGACACGCGACCTACAAGCTAAGATCAAAAATCTTTATCCGCTAGACCTAATATTAATACAAAATTAAATAAGATTATTTTATGAAGTTAATTTGCTTGTTTCAAATAATAATATAATTTGGGCTGATATGGATCGGGCCAGGCCCATCCAATCCCTCCATCAGTTTGGCCCCCCACGAATTGGGGTTTGAAATAGAAGGGTGGCGTTGGCTTTCCGGCTTGAGCCCCAGCCCCAGCCGTTTACCTACAAACGGATTGTTACGAGTATAAACATATATTATTCCGTGTCATATCTATCAAACAATAAAAATATAGAGGTCGTCTACTGCAACAACAATAAAATCTATTAAGGAAACACTCTCTACTCTACTTGCTAGATGTACAAAGGAATTCCTAGCAGAAGTCATCGAGTTTAATCGGGAAAACTACGAGTCATTATAACCATTTGAAGCGTTCAAGGAGTGATCCCGATATTGGTTTAACATAACCCTACAACTTTCAGTACAGATCAACTCAGAGATTACTGGCCTACATAGCTGACTAAGTTTTTAATTATTAACTATAATTACCTCGTGCTCCAGGAGACTCCCCAGAATTTTATATTTTTTTGTCTTTACTAAGATAAATTTATTTAAATATTTATTTTTACTCAAATATTTTTATTATAATTATTGAATAAATTAAATTCAAAAAATATTAAAAAATATAATTAAAAAATAAACATATGAAAATCACTTTGGTTTCTCTTGATGAAAAGAGTTTAAAAAAAAATATAAAAATATTTATTCAATAGATTTCAATCGTAGAATAGTGCGAGATAGATTTGTGATTCAAAATGACTTGCATTTTATAATATAAATAGTTAGTTTGGAATATTTTAAAATATTGTATTTAATTCTTTATTTAGATTTTTTTTGTCCCTTATTATGATATTTTAATTTAAATATTTATTTTTCACTCAAATATTTTTATTCAATATTGGGATAAACCTAATTTCGAATAAATATAAAAAAATGGACGCTTGCAATCCTTTTCTTTCTATTTGAAGATAATTTTTTATTCTGCTTTATTTTTTTTTAACCTTTTATTTCTTTAATAATTTTTTTTTCAACCGATTAATCAATAATTTTATTACTTTTTTTGATTTTTTTCTTGAAAAGAAGTCTAAAAATATACAAAATTCTATAATTTAATAGAAAGTTTCACTAAAATAAAAAAAAAAACTAATTCTTATCACAAAATTAAATAATTTTTTATATTTTTAGAGATATATGTCAAAATACCTAAAATATTAAAAAAGTAATTAAATAAAAAAAAACTATTAAATACAATAAAAAAACGAAAATGAGAGAAAAAGAAAAGTGTGATTTAATTTTTTGTTGTGGGTCTTACTAAAAAAATGATCCAATTGGTAAAATATATGCCCATCTTTAAAAGTTTTCTGTTCATTGGATAAGAACTTATATGACTCCCACACCTTTTGAGAAAAAGGAAGTGATAGTTTTGGGAGGAAAAAAAATAATCTAAAGTGAAATTTCAGCCGTTGAATTAACTCAAATAGATGTCACCCGAGAAACGAGCAATAGATTTGAGATTTAAAATGAGTTGTGATTTATAATATCGATAGTTTTCGTTTGAAAAAGATTTACAAAATTTGGTGGTCTTATATTATTGATTTTTTTTGTCTTTTGTGATAAATATCTTTAAATATTCCATTTTAACTTAAATATTTTTTATTATAAATTTATGGATAATTAATTTCAAAAATATAAAAATGACTCGATGAAAATAACTTTCCTTTTTATTGGAGGTAATTTTTTTTATTTACTAATTATATTTTTAGACCTTTTAATTATCTTTAGTAAGTTTTTTTTCACACCGTTAATCCAATATTTTTTATACTTTAATATTCTCTTGAACGCAAAGAGTTTGAAAAAAAATAAAAAATTCTTAAGCGAAAGTTCACTAAAAATTACAAAAATTATGGATTTTATCCGTCCAAATTAAATATTTTTTATCTTTTTAAGACTCTTATCATCAATATAATTAAAGTAATATAAAAAATTAATCAAATATAAAAAAATTATTAATACAAAAAAAACAAAAATGAGAGAAAAGACTGTGTAATTTTTTTAATTTTTTATGGTGGGTCCCCTAAAAAATATAAAATAGGTAACATATGCCCATCTTTAAAGGTTTTTTTTTTGGTCCCATATAGATAAGGACTTATGTGAGTCTCACACATTTAAAATAAAAGAAGATGTAGTGATAGTTTTTTGGATGAAAAAATAATTTCATGTGAAATTTTAATCCGTTGGATTAATTTACATGATTTCAACACTCGTACTTAACAGAGATAAATTTAAAAATTTTAAAAATTAGTTTATGATTTTATATGTAAGATTTTATTCTAGTGCATAGTCTTATGGACATTGAGACCGGTTTCCATGAACTCTTTACTTTTGGCCCTTCTAGGTGGGAAATGAAGACTACGTACCAACGCGTGCATATTTTCCACTCCAAAATACACAAAACAAAGTAGAAATAGGTATCGAATTAAATGCTATAAAACTGCTACCGTATTCCTCCTGATTCCAACTTCCCAAAAAGAAAGAGGACACCATAGGATGGGTTGGTTGAACACATTAGTAAAATATTAACAACAATACGACGGACAGCACCACTGAGGAGCAGAGGGTTTATTCACTTTGAATGTGCTTCAAGTGAATCTGGTGATGGTGGCGGCGGCGGCAGCGGTGGTGGTGGTGGGTGGATATTTTAGTTGTGAAAGTACTAAAAAGATAATAATAAAATGATTATTCCTTTCAAAAATTAGGGAATCATCGCTCCTTGAAATGGAGGAATGATAGTTTCATTTGGAATGCTCGTTCTGGGTATTTTTGACAAACCAAATGTTGAAATGAGCATTCTTACGGAATCATTATTTCATTTGAATCCTCATTCCAACAACCAAACGTAGCCTAAGGAGTGGGGTTTATTCACTTTGAATCAAGGATGGATCTAGGGGAGTGTAGGAGAGCAATCGCACTCCCAAAAGTTTAAACAAATTCACTAATTATACTACAAATTTTATATAATTCAGAAATTATATAGATTAGCCCACCCAAATTTTTTAAAGATAATTTTAAAATTATAGAGGTTAGCTACCCCAAATTTTTAACTATTATTTTTTAAAAATAATTGTTATATTTTTTTTTTAGTTGTCATAAAATTTGTAAATTCAAGTTTTGCAACAAACTTATAAAAATACAGTTTAATAAAATAAATTATATAACACTTTACCCCTTGGTGGACCCCCAAACTTGCTAACTCTAAAATTAACCAAACTTTTTACAAGTCTTAAAAGGGAAGACAAGTAAAGACACAGTTAGTTAGTTAGTGAACTTTCCATATAATTAAAACATAACCACAGTAAATTTATCAATATCAAAAAAAATATAAAATGTGCAGCCCTTATTAAACTAGACAAACATTGATAGTTTTGGAAAACTTTTTTTTAAAGAAATTTTCGGGAAAAAAGGAAAAAGAATGACTTTTTGAGAATATTAAAAGCATATCTTCAAATTTTTAAAAAAAAAATGCTGAAAACTGAATAATTTATTAAAACATAAAATGGTGGTGGAAGAATTTGGGTGGTGAAAAAAGTATTCTGGGGGCAAATAATTATGAACCGACACTGAACGTTCCTAGATAAATGTAAATTCCTGCACGTTTTCGCAGAAAAACATCAATTCACACAAGTAATTATTCATGTATTTTTGACGTAGTCACTCTCAACCAATCATGTAAGCAATAAATTTGGGGGGCGAGTAGGAGGACATGATGCCTCACATTGTTGGTAGTTATGAGACCAGGGGGTGGTGCAATGATTCATTTTCTGGGATGTTACCAGTAGGTAATATCACAAGGGGGCAGCCAGGAGTAACCTAACCTATAATTTTACCATTCACACGGAGGTGAAACTGAAGATTTTAATGTTAATTTAGCGGTCGATAGAAGAGGCTTAGGCTGATTTAGAGAAACGTACTGATTAGCTCGATTTACATGTTCCATGGTTAAAGGTTTTCTTTTGCTAACTTCTAAGGAAGCAAGATTTTATTTTTTTCCGTGTTCCTCCTTTTTTTCTTACACTGTAGCACGCTCCGGAATTTAGTGTTCTAGTTTAATAGCCCAGACCTTGGGCTTTTCCCCTTTCCATTACCAAGTGCCACTATGCTTCCCTCGACTGTTCCTAATAAGGCATATCCACGCCGTGAGAGAATTTTTTAGGTAGTTACCTTGATCACATATATTGAGAAAGACATTGGCCGAGATTTTCTGATTTGAGTCTATCATGAATGCTTTTTACGTTATGAAGGAGCGTTGAGCACAACTTCAATGCCCAAATTTAGAGGTCGATAGAGACCTATAGGCTATAGCCTGATACCTATATTTTTTTGTACGTCCATCAGACAAAGAAATATTAAAAAATTAATATGATTGCCTTTTTGTGTAGGTAAAAATTAGTATTATAGTTTAAATTTTTTTTTTTCTCAATTATCCTTTCGTCCCCGTGGTAAGAATCTTTGGAAGAACAATAGGAGGACAACAATATATGTATGACGGTTGCAAGAAAGAACATGATAAAGAAACGGAACCAATTGAGAAAGGACCAACTTCTTACCGTGGACAAGAGGCTGACATGGGAATCAGTTGGACCTTCAAATGGAGCAACCTATTAGTACTCTCCTTTAAGCAAAACCACCTAGTGACATGTAACAAATACAAAATAATAGTCTCAAATAAAAAAAGTAAATCAAAGGCGAAAGATCAAAAGGTGATGTACAAAACCTGCCATCCACTACCTGAGACTGGATAATGTCCCCTTAATTCTTCAACATGTGAAACAATCAATTAAGACCATCTGGCCTGAGACTGGATACATGTTGCTACAACTTTCAAATTCTTGAATTAACTTCATTCTCTGAATAATTCAAGACCATTGCTTATCAAATAACTTTTGCTCTCTAATTTTACTTGGGTCGGGACTTGTTTGTTACTCTCTCATCCTCCTCCTCTTTACGATGATATCTTCAGCAAAACCTGCACACTACAAGATTCCAAAGTTTTGAAAATTTCTGCAACATTTGTAACCGCACTTCTGCTGTGGGAACTGTTCTTCCTCTTCTTTAGAACAACCAATGAACTCTGAGCATGAATGGGGGTACAATTTAGTCAGACGTCAGTGCGTATATGTTACCATTAGACCTTGGGGGATTCCAAATGGGAGCTGACACTCCCAGTTTTAACTTCGTTGCATTACATTAATTTGGATAACGAGCTTCGGGCCAGTGCTGCGGAGTTGAAGCTCTTCAAGGTTCGAAGGTAGTCTAGAGCATTTCATCATCAGAACACCCAATTTCAAAGGAATTGGGATTCCCCATCTTCAACTATTTAAGGGAGGTGAAGTATCTTCATTTAGCTTCATGACTGGTGTAACTCCAAATCTCTGTCGCCGTCCCTTCGGGACTATTTTCAGTTTTCTAGATTCCTGAGGAAGTTTTTAACCAGTAACACACAGTCTTGTTTCTTCGACAGGCCGACAAAACGGTTTGCACTCCCCACAAATGGCATTACTAAGAATAGGAAGCAAGTACAAAAATTGGTCACAATTTTTAGAATCATTACTTAATGTTAATTCCACCACGTGCTTTTCCTCTTGTAGTCTCTAAGATCGAAGAATTCTTTTGTACCTTGATTCCACAAGTTTTGTTTGGCATCTCTCCGTTGGACCAAAAAGAATTGAGAACTCTGATTTCATGTTGAACACCATTTGATTGGTTATGAGGAAGATAGGACAATTTAGATGACTGTGCCCCCGTGATCTTGTTGAAACATAGAACTTGTTTCAGAATCCTGCACCAGCGGCTCAGTTCCCATTAAATCCTCACAAGTTGATTGAGTTTGACATTGATACGACAATATACCAGAAGATTTCATGGATCCTGTTTGCAGGTTTCTGAAGTACGAGAAGGTAACTCCAATTTTTTACCACTAACAAATGAATGTACCCCGTGGCAAACCTCAATCTTTTATCATCATTCAGTCATCTGGGCCGAGTAATAATTCAGAAAAGAAATTTAGACAACAAACAAACAAATCAAGAAATAGGAAAGAGAGCATAGATACGGATAACAGGCATGCCAAGGATCAGTAAGTTGGGTCTAAACTGAAACTGTTAATGTTATGATGGCGTGCCCTTTTATGGGATGTAGGCACCCGCCATCCCCATTTTAAACGAAAAAGTAAGTCCTGATAACAAAAAAACTGATTCCAACCAAATTTTTTCAATTATGTTAGGCTTATGCCGCATTCTAAACAGTACAATAACCACACACAGAGGATTTGGGATAGTGAATACTGAATCGATTGAACGCGTCAAAAACTAATTTGTAACGGGTGGTCTGGACTAACAATAGGATACCATCAATTAGTCAAACAACGTAATAATCGAGAAACAAGGAACATCCATGAATCAAATAGAAAGTTCAAATTATCTTGCTCCCGAAGCTAATGCAATAAGAAAAAGAAAGACAGAAATAACCATGACTGTCGATCTAAATAATTACGAGAAAATGATAAGAATCACACCCTTAATAGAATGTGGGAATTCCTCAGTTTTTGAGTTGGAATTTTCTGGCATAACAGTTATGGAACTCCCTCATTGAGATGGTTCTCTTGTACATAGGTACTCGATGTTGACCTAGATGCATACTGCAAGCTAATACAAAAACTTGTCCACCATCAAAAGGTCCAGTACCAGATATACATCTGGCATTGAAACATGCTGTGATGGACATCTGCTAAGAGAAAGAACCAGTCGCCCCCAGAATTCTGCCTTGTGCCGCAGTGAAGCGTGCCAATTCCATCAAAAGCCATGAATGAAGGTTTATAACCCAATCGGGAGAGGATCCGCATTCAAATAATTGTTACAAACAAAACACCAACATAAATTAAAGTTTCACCTAATTAATAATTCCCATACTAATGGACCGGCGTCATTGGAGGAGGAGTACCAATATGGGTTCGCAAGCACAGCGGCACAATCCATTTCTGCAATATTGTGACTGGGAACATTAGCTGGTACCATTTGTACTACAAATTCTACAAAAAAAAAAAGCATTAGTAATCTTAGGTTCTTATATACAAACACAACTTAAAATTGCCGTTCAACAAATCATGAGCCTAATTAAAAAAATAAGTTTTAACATTTTTCAAGGTGTGTGTTAGAAGCAAAAGAATTAACCTAATTTCACTACACCATTTCCAAAAATCGGCCAATAACAATAGAGCCATTCCCACAATGAAATGGGGGAATCCCTCGAATAAATAGGCCTCACTGAACTGTAAGAGCAAAGAAAATCACTGAAACTAATGAAAGACTTCCACTCACAAAATAAGTTTAAAACTCGCTCGAGGTGTTGATGTGGGATGCGCCCAAAGGAAGATGATAGCTTTTGAAAAGAAGAGAAATTAAATGGAATGAATTCTCCTAGGAAGCCAAAAATAGAGGCTTCTTTCTGTTTAGCCTTTCTATCAAGTGATCGAAAACTTGACCCACATCTGGAAAGTCCAAATGCATGTATTCGTTAGTTACCCACAACCAAATCCCTGCGATCTGAGAAGCTGTCCTCCATGGCCAGCTTGAAGTTTACAAACTATCCTCGTAATAACAACGCTGCAACAGTTACCTATTCAGCAATTTTAGGGGGAAAAAGAAGAGATATTAACAAACCCGGAATAGAACCTTGTGATGGATTGTGGTGGTATTCGAGAGTACCTGAGCCTATGCATCGCTATGACTGGTAACTCCAATCGAGGTCCATTAGTTTAAGAGTATTAGTCCTCACCAACAAAACAAATGAAAAACAGTCACTACTTATTACTTTAACTCCCAAAAATTATTATTCAAATCCGTAAAATTTGAAAAATAACAAAGTAAACAATAAGTTCCATTGTTAATAACACCTAATTAACTTTCTTAAAATTGAAAACCGAGGAACTTCAGATCAAGTTAATTCACGGTTCAAGAATAAATGTCCCAAAATTTAAAGTAATTGTTGGACCTCTATATTTAAAAGTGTGGGATACCACCTGTGCTGGCAATCGCTTTGGCGTGGTACATCCAATCGAGTCCAGTAGTCAAGAGCATTAGTTCTCGCAGACAAAACAAAATAAAAAACAGTCATAGTATTAATCAAAATTTCAAATTCGTAAAATTTGAAATAGACAAAGTAGACATAAGCATTAATTAATATATTAATTAACTTGATCTTAAAATTGGAAACCGGGCGAAAACTTTAGTCAAGTTATTTTCCGGTTCAAGAAGAAATATAAAAAATTCTAAACAATTATTCATACCTCATTATTTGAAAGTTTGGGATACGTATTTGAGAATCCTGGGCCTATAGGTATCCGCTATGATTGTCGTGGTTACATCCATTGAGTCCCATTAGTTAAGCATTAGTTCCGTCACAAAACAAAATAAATGAAAAACATTCACTTCGTATTAACTCTAAAAATTTAAATTCATAAAATTTAAAGTAGACAAATAGAACATAGGCATTGTCTAATAATACCCTGATTACTTTGATCTTGAAATAGATCCTGGGACTTCAGCTCAATTAATTATGGTTCAAGAGAATGTACAAAATTTAAAAAGAAATTTGTTACTTACATATAATTAAAAAAGTGTGGAGATACTATTGAGAGCATACCTGACCTAGGCATTTCTATTGCTGGTACACCGTCCAGTCCCATTGTCAGAGCATTATACTACTCCGCAAAACAAAACAAATGAAAAATAAGTATTACTTATTACTACTCAAAAATTCAAATCCGTAAAATTTGAAATAGACCAAAGTAGAACATAAGGCATTTCTAATAATACCATATAAATTTCAATCTTGAAATTGAATCCGGGGAACTTCAAGCTCAAATTTAATTACAGTTCAAGATAATATATAAAAAAATTTAAAGAAATATTACGTAACCCTCAATTGAAAGTGTGGGAGATACCGTATTTGAGAGTACCTTGGGCCTAGGCATCGCTATTGGCGCGTACATCCAATCGAGTCCCATTGCAAGAGTAATTATCCTCGCAAATAAAACAAATAAAAAATAGTCATCACTATTTATTAATCAAAAATTCCACATCCGTAAAAGTTGAAGTAAGACAGTAGAACGTAAGGCATTGTTCTAAAAATACCAAATTAACTTGATCTTGAATTGAACCCGGGAACTTCAGCTCAAGTTAATTCATTCAAGACAATATAGAAAATTTAAAGTAATTATTACGTATCCTCAATATTTGAAAGTTTGGAGATACGTATTTTAGAGATACCGCTGGGCCTAGGCATCGGTAATTGGCTTGGTTCATCCAATCGAGTCCATTAGTCCAAAGAGCGTTAGTCCTCGCAAATAAAACAAATGAAAAACAATCACTAGTTATTAATAAAAAATTCAAACTGTAAAATTTGAAAAGACCAAATAGAACATAAGGCACTCTTTAATATTCCTAATTAACTTGATCGTTGAAATTGAATCCGGGGAACTCAAGCTCAGGTTAATTACGGTTCAAGACATATATAAAAAATTTAAAACAATTATTACGTACCTCAATGTTTGAAAGTGTGGAGATAAGATATTTGAGAGTACCTTGGGCTAGGCACGCTATTGGCGTGGTACATCAATGGATACATAGTCAACAGTAATAGTCTAGCAAAACAAACCAAAACAAATGAACTAGTCACTACTTATACTCAAAAATTCAAATCCGTAAAAGTTGAAGTAGACAAACTAGAACATAAGCATTTGTCTTAATAATAGCAAATTAACTTGATCTTGAACTTGAATCGGAACTGAAGCTAAAGTTAAATACAGCTCAAGATATATAAAAATCTTAAAACAATTATTACGTACCTCAATATTTGAAGTGGGAGATACCGTATTTGAGAGTACCTTGAACTAAGCATCGCTATTGGCGTTCGTACATACAATCGAGTGCCATTAGTCAAGAGCAATACTCTGCAAAAATAAAACAAAACAAAACAAATAAAAAATAGTCACAACTTAGTACTCAAAAATTCAAATCGTAAAATTAAAAAGACAAAGTAGAACAAAGCATTGACTAATAATACCTAATAACTGATTGTGAAATGAAGCCGGGGAACTTCAAGCTCAAGTTATTGCAGTTCAAGACATATAATAAATTTAAAGCAATTATAGATATCATATTTAAAAGTGTGGAGATACGGTTTTAGAGTACCTGGCCTAGGCATTGCTATTGGCTTGGTGAATCCAATCGAGTCCATTAGTCAGAGCGTTAGTCCTCGCAACTAAAACAAATGAAAAACCAATCACTAGTTATTAATCAAAAATTGAATCATAAATTTAAATAGCAAGTAGGAAATAAGGAACTCTTAACAATTCCTAATTAACTTGATCTTGAAATGAATCCGGAGAACTTCAAGCTCAAGTAATTATGGTTCAAGACAATATATAAAAAATTTAAAGCAATTATTACATACCTCAATACTTGAACGTGTAGAGATACGTATTTGAGAGTACCTTGGCCTAGCAGCGCTATTGGCGTGGTAAGAATCCAATCGAGCCATTAGTCAACAGTAATAGTCTCGCAAAACAAAACAAACAATGAAACCTAGTCACTACTTATTACTCAAAAATTCAACTTGCCGAAAAGTTAGTACAACTAGAAACATAGTATTGTCTAATAATACCAAATTAACTTGATCTTGAAATTGAACTCGGAGAACTGCAAGCTCAGTTAATTCAACCGTTTCAAGACATATATAAAAATTAAGGCAATTATTCGTACCTCATATTTGAAAGTGTGGAGATATGTATTTGAGAGTACCATGACCTAGGCAATCGCTATTGGCATGTGTACATCCAATTGAGTCCATTATTCCAGAGTAATACTCCTCGCAAAACAAAAACAAACAATGAATATAGTCAAAACTTATTACTCCAAAATTCAAATCTGTAAAATTTAAAATAGCAAGTAGATATAAGGCATTTTCTAATAATACCTAATTAACTTGATCTTAAAATTGACTCCAGGGAATTTCAAGATCAATTATTACAGTTCAAGACATATTAAACATTTAAAGAATTATTACGTATCTCATATTTGAAAGTTGGAGATACATAATTGAGAGTACCTGGGACTAGGCATCACTATGGGTGTGGTACACTCAATCGAGTCCATTAGTCAAGAGAATTAGTCTCGCAAAACAAAATAATGTAAAAGAAGCACTACTTTATTACTTACTCCAAAATTCCAAAATCCGTAAACTTGAAGTCGACAAAGTAGAACATAAGGCAATTGTCCTATATACCTAATTACCATGATCTTGAAATTGAACCCGGGTGAATTTCAAGATCAAGTTAATACAGTTTCAAGACATATATAAAAAATTTAAAGAAAT
The DNA here is from genome assembly GCA_009663005.1 of Actinidia chinensis. Taxonomy (NCBI): domain Eukaryota; kingdom Viridiplantae; phylum Streptophyta; class Magnoliopsida; order Ericales; family Actinidiaceae; genus Actinidia; species Actinidia chinensis. The sequence goes on along the minus strand of VIGQ01000593.1, from coordinate 21,050 downwards.
TATACGCACCTCAATATTTGAAAGTGTGGAGATACGTATTTGATAGTACCCTGTGCCTAGGCAATCGCTATGCGTGGTACATCCAATCGAAATCCCTTGTCAAAAGCATTAGTCCTCCAAAATAAAACAAATAAAAAATAGTCACTACTTATTAATCAAAAATTCAAATTCGTAAAATTTGAAATAGCAAGTAAATATAAAATAATTGTCTAATAATACCTATTAACTTGATCTTGAAATTAACCTGGGATTCAAACTCAGTACTTACAGTTCAAGACATAGATAAAAATTTAAAGAAATTATTACGTTTCTTAATACTTGAAAGGTGGGAGAACGTAATTGAGAGACTTGGGACTAGGCATCGCTAGTGGCATGTACATCCCAATGAGTCCATTAGTTGTTAAGAGTAATAGTCCTTGCAAAAAATAAAACACAAAACAAGTGAAAATATTCACCAAATTATTAGTCTCAAAATTCAAATCCCTAAAAAATTTGAAAAATAAGAAAGAAGAAAGTTAAGAAAGTAGAATATAGAATGATAAGGGCATTGTCTAATAATACCTAATTAACTTAATCTTGAATTGGGAACCCGAGGGAAATTAAAAGCTCAAGTTAATTAAGTTCAAGATAAGATATATATAAAAAATTTAAAGAAAATTAATACGTATCTCAATATTTGCAAGTGTGGAGATACGTATTGAGAGTACCTAGGCCTAGGCATCGCTTATTGCTGGTGGCACTCCAATGAGTCCTTAATCAAGAGCATTAGTCCTCGCAAAATAAAACAATGAAAAATAGTCACTAGTTATAATACAAAAATTGAAATCCGTAAAATTTGAAATAGACAAAGGAGAACATAAGGCACTCTTAAATATTCCTAATTACTTATCTTGAAATTGAACTCGGGGAACTTCAAGTTCAAGTTAATACGTCAAAAAAAAAAAAAATAAAAAAAAGTTTAAAGCGGTTACAATGTACATCAATTATTTTGATGTTGGAGAATGAGTTGAGAGTACCTGGGCCTCGGCATCGCTATTGGTGTGGTACATCCAATGAGTCCATTAGTCAAGAGTATTAGTTCTCGCGGAACAAACAATGAAAAATAGTCACTAATATTACTCAAAAATTCAAATCGTAAAAGTTGATGTAGACACAGTAGAACATAAGGCATATGTAATAATACCTCATTTACCTTATCTTGAAATGCGCTCAGGGAACTTCAGCTCAAGTTAATTCCGCTCAAGACGAATGTACAAAATTAAAGAGTAATTATACGTCCTCAATACTTAAAGATGGAGAACTTTAAGCTCAAGTTAATACGGTCAAGATAAATGTATAAAATTTTTAGCGCAATTATTTCGTACCTAATTAATTTGACAAGTGTGAGATACGTATTTGCGAGTACCTTTGCCTAGGCCATCGCTATTGGCGGGTACATCCAATCGAGTCCATTAGTCAAGAACAATAGTCCTCGCAAAACAAAACAAAAGAAATGAAAAATAGTACCTACTTATTACTCAAAAATTCAAATCCGAAAATTTGAAATAGACCAAAGTAGAACATAAGACAATTGTCTAATAATACCTAATTAACGTGATCTGAAATTAAACCGGATAATTTCAAGCTCAATGTTAATTAAGGTTTAAGACATAAAAAAAGTTTAAAGCAATTATTACGTTACTAATTATTGAAAGTGTGGAGATACGTATTTGAGAATACCGGGCCTAGGATCGCTATGCATGGTACATCACAATCGAGTCCATAGTCAAGAACCAATAGTCTCGCAAAATAAAACAAAACAAATGAAAAATAGTCCAATAGCTTATTACTCAAAAATTCAAATCCGTATAAAATTTGGAAGAAATAGACCAAAGTAGAACATAAGGAATTGTCTAATAATACCTAACTAACTTGATCTTGAAATTAAACCGAGAAACTCAAGTTCAAGTTAATTAAGGTTCAAGAGAAATATAGAAATTCTTAAGCAATTATTACTACCCGTCATTATTTGAAATGTGGAGATCGTATTTTTGAGAGTACCCACCTGGGTCCTAGGCGTCGCTATTTGCGTGTGGTACAATCCAATAGAGTCCATTAGTCAGCGATTAATCCTCGCAAAACAAAACAAATAAAAAACAGTCACTAATTATTACTCAAAAATTTGAATCTATAAAATTTAAAATAGACAAAGTAGAACATAAGGTACTTTTTAATAATTCCTAACTTGAGGTTGAAATTAAAGCCTGGAAACTTCACGCTCAAGTTAATTACGGTTTAAGATAAATATAGAAAATATAAAGCAATTGATATGTACCACATATTTTAAGTGTATGTTGATACGTATTTGAGAGTACCTTGACCTAGGCATCGCTATTGGCGTGGTACATCCAATCGAGTCCATTAGTCAAGAGCAATAGTCCTCACAAAACAAAACAAATGAAAAATAGTCACTACTTATTACTCAAAAATTCAAATCCGTAAAATTTGTAATAGAAAAATAGAATATAACGCATTGTATAGTAATATCTAATTAACTTGATCTTGAAATTGAATCTAGGGAACTTCAAACTCAAGTTAATTACGGTTCAAGAGAAATATAAAAAATTTAAAGAAATTATTACGTACCTAATTATTTGAAAGTGTGGAGATACGTATTTGAGAGTACCTTGACCTAGGCATCGCTATTGGCGTGGTACATCCAATCGAGTCCATTAGTCAAGAGCAATAGTCCTCACAAAACAAAACAAAACAAATGAAAAATAGTCACTACTTATTACTCAAAAATTCAAATTCGTAAATTTAAAATAGACAAAGTAGAACATAAGGCATTGTCTAATAATATCTAACTTACTTGATCTTGAAATTTAACCCGGGGAACTTCAAGGTCAAGTTAATTACGGTTCAAGAGAAATATAGAAAATTTAAAGAAATTATTACGTACCTAATTATTTAAAAGTATGGAAATACGTATTTGAGAGTACCTGAGCCTAGGCATCGCTGTTGATGTGATACATCCAATCGAGTCCATTAGTCAAGAGCAATAGTCCTCGCAAAACAGAACAAAATAAATGAAAAAAAGTCACTACTTATTACTCAAAAATTCAAATCCGTAAAATTTGAAATAGACAAAGTAGAACATAAGTCATTGTCTAATAATACCTAATTAACTTGATCTTGAAATTAAACCCGGAGAACTTCAAGGTCAAGTTAATTAAGGTTCAAGACATATATAGAAAATTTAAAGCAATTTTTACGTACCTAATTATTTGAAAGTGTGGAGATACATATTTGAGAGTACCTTGGCCTAGGCATCGCTATTGGCGTGGTACATCCAATCGAATCCATTAGTTAAGAACAAGAGTTCTCGCAAAACAAAACAAAACAAATGAAAAATAGTCACTACTTATTACTCAAAAATTCAAATTCGTAAAATTTGAAATAGACAAAGTAGAACATAAGGAATTGTCTAATAATACTAACTAACTTGATCTTGAAATTGAACAAAAAGTTCAAGTTCTAGTTAATTAAGGTTCAAGAGAATATAGGAAATTTTTAAAGCAATTATTACGTACGTCATTATTTGAAAATGTGGAGATACGTATTTGAAGAGTAGTCGGTCTAGGCTTCGCTATTGTGTGGTACATTCAATCAAGCCATTGTCAAGAGCATTAATCCTGTAAAATAAAAAAATAAAAAACAGGCAATAATTATTACTCAAAAATTTGAATATATAAAAATTTAAAAAGAAAAAGTAGAACATAAGGTATTTTTTAATAATTTCTAACTTGAGGTTGAAATTAAAGCCTGGAAACTTCACGCTCAGTTAATACGGGTTAAGATAAATATAAAAAATATAAAGCAATTGATATGTATCACAATATTTAAAGTTGTGTTGATACATATTTGAGAGTACCTGGGCCTAGACATCCGATTGGCATAGTTATAGCCAATCGTATTCCATTAGTCATGATTCATTTAGTCCTCGTCAAACAAATAAATGAAAAACAGGTTCATACTTCTTACTCAAAAAATCAAAATCCGAAAATTTGTAATAGAACAAAATAAACATAAAACATTGTCTCTAATATCTAATAAACTTGATCTTGAAATTGAACCGGGGAGGGGAACTTAAAGGTCAAGTTAATTACGGTTCAAGAAAAATATAAAAAATTTAAAGAAAATTATTATGATACCCTCAATATTTGAACGTGTGGATATACGTATTTGAATACCGGCCTAGAATTGCATTGGCGTGTATATCAATCGAGTCCATTAGTCAAGAACAATAGTCATCGTAAAACCAAAACAAACAAGATGAAAAAATGCACTACTTATTACTACAAAAATAAAATTCGTAAAATTTAAAATAGACCAAATTGAAATAAAGACATGTCTAATAATACCTAATGAACTTGGATAGGCATAGTACATCCAATCGATCAATAGTAATGATCATTAGTCCTCACCAAAACAAAGTAAATGAAAGAGAAGTCATTACTTTTACTCAAAAATTCAAATCCGGTTAAAATTGAAATAAACAAATTAGAACCTTAAGTCATTGTCTAATAATACCTAATTAACTTTTATATTGAAAATTAAACCCGGGGAACTTCAAGCTCAAGTTAATTTAAGGTTCAAGACATATATAGAAAATAAAGTAATTTTTACGTATCTAATTATGTGAAAGGTGAGATACATATTTGAGAGTACCTTGGCCTAGGCATCGCTATTGACGTGGTACATCTAATCGAGTCCATAGTCAAAGGGACAATAGTCCTCGCAAAACCAAAACAACACAAATAAAAAATAGTCATACTTATTACTCAAAAATTCAAATCCGTAAAATGTAAAATAGATCAAAGGAGGACTAAGGTATGTCTAATAATCCCAAACTAACTTGATCTTGAAATTGAACCCGAAAAAACTTCAAGTTCAAGATAATTAAGTTTCAAGGAAATAAGAAAATTTAAAGCAATTATTAGCACCTCATTTGAAAGTGTGAAGATAGTATTTAGAGAATACCGAGCTAGGCATCGTTTATGGCGTGATACATCCAATGCAGTCCCATTTAATCAAGAGCATAATCCTCGCAAAATAAAAAAATAAAAAAACAGTCACTACTTATTACTCAAAAATTCAATATGTAAAATTAAAATAGGACAAAGTAGAACATAAAGCATTGTCTGAAATACCGATTAATTTGAGATTGAAATTGAAGCCTGGAAACCTCACGCTCAAGTTAATTACGGTTTAAGATAAATTAAGAAATATAAAAAAAAGCATTGATACGTACCACCATATTTAAAGTTTGCTGATACGTATTTGTGATTAGTACTTAGGACTAGACATACTATTGAAATAGTACATCCAATCGAGTCTATTACTCATGATCATTAGTCCTCACAATAAAAAAAAATGAAAAACAGTCGCAACTTCTTACTCAAAAATTCAAATCCGTAAAATTGTAATAGCAAAAGTAGAACATAAGGCATAGTACATCCAATCGAGTCCATTAATCATTGATCATTAGTTCTCACAATAAAATAAAAAAAACAGTCACTATTCTTGACTCAAAATTCAAATCCGTTAACATTGTAATAGACAAAGTGAACATAAGGTGATTATCTAATAATATCTAATTCAACTTGATCTTGATGAAATGAAACAGAGGAACTTTAAGCTCAAGTTAATTACGTGCAAGCGAAATATAAAAAATTAAAGAAATTATTTATTACGGACCTAATTATTTGAAAGGGTGGAGATATGTCTTTGAGAGTACATTGGCCTCGGCATGGTATTGGGTGGTACATCCCATCGAGTCCATTAGTCAAGACTAAATCCTCGCCAAAACAAAACAAAACAAAAGAAAAAATAGTCAGCACTATTACTCAAAAATTCAAATCCAAAAATTTGAAAATAGAAAAAGTAGAACATAAGGCATTGTCTAATAATACCTAATTAACTTGATGTTGAAATTAAATCTGGGGGGAACTTCAGTCAAGGTTAATTAAGGTTAAAGACATATACAGCAAATTTAAAGCAATTATATGTACTTAATTTATTGAAAGGTGTGGAGATTAAGTATTTGAGAATGCTAGGCTTAGGCATCATGGTTGGCGTGATACCTTCCAATCGAAGTCCATTAGTCAAGAGAAGTAATCCTCGCAAAACAAAACAATGAAAAACAGTCACTAATTATTACTCAAAAATTCAAATACGTAAATTAAAATAGACTAAAGTAGAACTAAGGCATTTTCTAATAATACCTATTTAACTGAGGTTTGTGATGTTGAAATTGAATCCTGAAAACTTCACGCTCAAGGTAATTACGATTTAAGATAAAATGGAAAATAAAAAGCAATTGATACTGTGCCACAATATTTAAAGTTGGTTGATACGTATTTGAAGAGTACTGGGCCTAAAACAGCACTATTGGCATAGCTACTAATCCAATTGAGTCCATAGTCATGACATTAGTCCTCGCCAAAATAAAGTAAAGTAAATGCAAACACAGTCACTACTTCTTACTCACAAAAATTTGGAATCCGTAAAAAATTTGTAATAGACAAAATAGGAACATACGGTATTGTCTAATAATACTATTATTGATCTGAAATTGAACCCAGGGAACTTCAATTGTCAAGGTAATTACAGTCAAGAGAAGATAAAAAATTTAAAAAAAGTACGTACCAAATTATTTCAAAGTTTGGGAGATACGTTATTTGAGAGTACCTTTGGCCTAGAATCGCTATTAGCATGGTACATCCAATCAGTCCCATTAGGGAAGAAAACAATAGTCCTCGCAAGATTAAAAACAAAATAAATTAAAAATAGTCACTACTTATACTCAAAAAATTCAAAATCCGCTAAAATTGAAAATAGACAAAGTGGAACATAAGGCAATGTCTAATAATATCTAATTAACTTTATTTGAAATTAACCCCTGGAACTTTCGACTCAAGTTAATTACGTGTCAAGAGATTTTTGGTTTTTTTTATAAAAAATTAGCAATTATACGTACTAAAATTATTTTCGAAAGTGTGAAGATAAGGTATTTGAAGTATACCTCGGCCTAGGCACCGTTATTGGCGTGATACATCCAATCGAGTCCATTAGTCAAGAGGATTAATCCTCGCAACAACCAAACAAATGAAAATCAGGTCACTAATGTATTATTCAAAAATTTAAATTTATAAAATTTAAAACCGACCAAAGTAAGAACCTAAGGCATTGCTAATAATACCTATTTAACTTAAGGTTTAAATTGAAGCCTAAAAACTTCACGCTCAAGTTAATTCGGTTTTAAGTATAATTATAGAAATATAAAGCATTGATACGTCCTCATATTTAACGTTGTGTTGATACATGATTTGAGAGTACCCTGGACCTAAACATCACTATATGCATGTCCATCCAATCGAGTCCATTAGTCATATTATTAAGTCCTCACAAACAAAGTAATGAAAACAGTCCTACTTCTCACTCAAAAAATTCAAATCCTAAAATTTTGTAAAGACAAAGTAGAACATAAGGATTGTCTAATAATATCTCATTAACTTGATTTGGAAATTGAACCCGGGGAACTTCAAGGTCAAGTTAATTATGGGCCAAGAGAATATAAAAAATTTACAGAAATTATTACGTTGCCTAATTATTTGAAAGTTTGGAGGTACGTATTTGAGAGTACCTTGGCTGGTATCGCTATTGGCGTGGGTACATCCAATCCAGTATTTAGTCAAGAACAATAGTTCTCGCACAAACAAAACAAAATAAATGAAAAATAGTCACTTACTTATTTTTTCAAAAATTTCAATCCGTAAAATGAAAAACAATGACAAAGTGGAACATAAGGATTATCTAATAATACCTAATTAAACTTGATTTTGAAATGAACATGGGAACTTCAAGATCAAGTTTAATTACGGTTCAAGACATGTATAAAAAATTTAAAGCAATTATTACGTACTAAATTTATTTTGAACTGTGAATATACTTATTGAGAATACCCTCGGCCTCGGCATCGTTATCGTCATGATTACAATCCAATCGATTCATTAGTCAGAGCATTACTCCGCGCAAAACAAAACAAATAAAATAATCACTTAATTATTACTCAAAAATTCAAATATGTAAAATTTAAAATAGACAAATAGAACATAAGGAATTGTCTAATGATACCTATATTTAACTTGAGTTGAAATTGAATACTGAACAAAACTTACGCTCACGTTAATTACGGTTAAGATAAAATATTGAAAATATAAAGCAATTGATAGTGCCACAATATTAAAGTTGTGTTGATACGTTATTTGAGAGTACTGGGCCTAAACATCCCACTATTGGCTAGTTACATCCAATCGAGTCATAGTCATGATCATAGTCCTCGCAAAACAAAGTAAATAAAACAGTCCTACTGTTATTCAAAAAATTCAATCCGTAAAATTTATAATAGACAAAGTAGAACATAAGCTTGTCTATAATTCTAATTAACCTTGATCTTGAAATTGGAATCCGGGAAACTTGAGGTCAAGTTAATGACAGTTCAGAGAAATATAAAAATTAAAGAAATTATTACACTACCTAATTATTTGGAGATTTTCCTTCTTGATTCTCGTCTCTGTCTCGCGCCCCCATGTCTGGATACGCTCTGATATGACGGTCCTGTGCGCACTCCCGGTAGTCTGCTCTCCTTTATCTGTTTTCCCCTCCTGCCTACCCTTGTCGTGGCTTGGGGGCGCGCTGCCGCTAGTGCGTGGTACGTCCAATCTAGTCCATGTAGTCAGACAATAGTCCTCGCAAAGCAAAACAAATAAAAAATTTTTAAAAAAAAAAAAAAAAAATTTCGTTACTGACTTATTTCTCAAAAATTTAAATCCGTAAAATGGAAATAGACAAAGTGGAACATCGGGCATTGTCGAATAATACCCTAATTAACTTGATTTTGAAATTAAACCCTGGGAACTTCAAGATCAAATGTTTAATTACGTTTCAAGCATGTATAGAAAATTTAAAGCAATTATTACGTCCTAATTATTTGCAAGTGTAAGATACGTATTTGAGAATACCTCGGCCTAGGCATCGTTATTGGCGTGATACCATCCAATCGAGTCCATTAGTCACAGAGTCATTAATCCTCACAAAACAAAACAAATGAAAAACAATCACTAATTATTAACTCAAAAAATTAACCTATTATACTTTAAAATAGACAAAGTAAAACATAATAATTGTCTAATAATACCTATTTTAACTTGAGGTTTGAAATTGAACCCTAGCAACTTCATTCACGCACAGAGTTAATTACGGTTTAAATAAATATAGAAAATATAAAGCCAATTGATATTTGCCACATATATTTAAAGTTGTGTTGATACGTATTTGAGATAACCTGGGCCTAAACATCACTATTGGCATAGTAAATCATCGAGTCCATTAGTCATGATCATTGTCCCTCCGCAAAACAAAGTAAATGAAAAGCAGATCACTAATTCAAATCCTTAAAAAATTTGTAATAGACAAAGTAGAACATCAGGTATTGTCTAATAATATCTAATTACCAACCTTGAATCTTGAATTGCCCGGAAAACTTCATGGTCAAGTTAATTACGGTTCAAGAGAAATAAAAAAATTTAAAGAAATTATTACGTACCTAATTATTTGAAAGTTTGGAGATACGTATTTGAGAGTACCTTGCAATAGGAATAGCTATTAGAGTGGGTACATCCAATAAGTCCATTAGTCAAGAACAATAGTCCTCGCAAAGGCAAAACAAAATAAATGAAAAATTGTCACTGCTTATATCAAAAATTCAAATCCGTAAAATTGAATAGTAGACAAGTGGAACATAAGGCATTGTCTATAATACCTAATAACTTGATTTGAAATAAACCCGGGGTATTCAACGATCAAGTTAATTACGGTTAAGACATGTATAGAAAATTTAAAGCAAATTATTACGTACTAAATTATTTAAACGTGGAAGATACGTATTTGAGATACCTCGTCCTAGGCTTGTTTTGGCGTGTGATACATCCAATCGAGTCCATTAGTAAGAGCATTAATCCTCGCAAAACAAAACAAATGAAAAAAAGTCACTACTTATTACTCAAAGGGAGATAGTATTTGAGAGACCTGACCTAGGAATCGCTATTAGAGTGGAATCCAATCCAGTCCCATTAGCAAAAACAATAGTCCTCGCCCCAAAACAAAACAAAATATATGAAAAATAGTCAGTACTTTTTTTCTCAAATTCAAATCCGTAATTGAAATAGACAAAAGTGGAACATAAGGCATTGTCTAATAATAACTAATTAACTTGATTTTGAAATGAAACTGGGGAACTTCAAGATCAAGTTAATACGATTCAAGACATGTATAGAAAATTTAAAGCACTTATTACGTACTAAATTATTGAAAGTGTGAAGATACGTATTTGAGAATAACCTCGCGTTAGGCATCTTATGGCGTGACATTCAATCGGTCCTTTAGCAGAAGCATTATCCTCGCAAACAAAAACAAATGAAAAACAGTCACTACTATTCTCAAAAATTCCAAATATGTAAAATTTAACTAGCAAAGTAGAACATAAGGCATTGTCTAATAATACCTATTGAAATTGAGGTGGTTTGAAATGAAAGCCTGAAAACTTCACGCTCAAGTTAATTACGGTTTTAAGATAAATATTGAAAATATAAAGCAATGATACGTGCCACAATATTTAAAGTTGTTGGTTGATACGTTTGAGACTACCTGTGCATGCTAAACATCACTATTGGCATTTAGTTCATCCAGTCGAGTCCATTAGTCATGATCCATTAGTCCTCGGCAAAAACAAAGTAAATGAAAAACAGTCACTACTTCTTACTCAAAAATTCAAATCCGTTTTTAAAATTTGTAATAACAAAGTAGAACATAAGGAATTATCTAATAATATCTCATAACTGATCTTGAAATTGAACCTGGGGGACTTCAAGTTTAAGTTAATTACGGTTTCAAAGAATATAAAAAATTGAAAGGGAAATTATTACGTGCCTAATTATTTGAACGTTTGGATGATACGTATTTGAGAGTACTGGCCCTAGGAATCGCTATTGGCGTGGGGTACATCCAATCAGTCATTGTCAAGAATAATAGTCCCTCGCAAAATAAAACCAAAAACAAAATAAAAAATAGTCAATACTTATTATTCAAAAACAATAAAGAAAGTAAAGTTCAATTAAAGTTGTGGTTCAAGACTACTAATTGAAGTCGGGGAATAAAAGCGCAGTTTTTCAAAAATAACTGTTAGTGCGGTTGTAAATGTTTTTTTTAACGTGGTTTTACTCAATCTAAGAAAGAAAAAAAAAAAACTGGTTTGAGTGATCGTATTCCATGTTTCTTGAAACAGATTCCAAAGAAAAAAAACTACTGAATTTGAAAATAAGTGGGAATTAGTATTACAATTGTTGAAAGCTGGTCCGCATATCAAGCCCAACTGATCGTTGTGATGATCCACAAGTACCAAGTCGGTTATAAATGTAAAACATTAAAATATCCAAATTAGAGTTGGGTTGCGCCCAAACCCAAACAATTCAAGCCCAACATAATCCATCTTCTTTAAAAAATGCAAACCCAAGTCAAACGTTTTGTAAAATAGGATTTGCAAGTCCTCAGTTGCGTAGAAGCAAACGTGGGACTGTTCCAAGTGGTGCTGGCCGGTTCCAATGTCCGGATAAAGGTGAGGTTGTGCGTTTACTAGATAGCCACCAGCACACAAAACTTTGTCATATCTAATCATAAATTAGTCACCCCTAATTGAATGGAACACAAGGTTTGTTTGGTTTGGTATCCAAGCGAAATTTGATGGACCTCTCATATCTTAAACAATAATGACATACAAACAATTTTTTTTTAACAAAATTAGTCAAGCAGAGTGATGTATTGTGGGCAAGTTGTGAACGTTTTATTTCAACACCAAAAACTCCTCCTTGTAGGGTTAAATTCAATTTGTCATCAAACACATCATTCTAGTGTTAAATTCTTTACAAAATTTCTGATTTTTAGAGCATTTTGCTTTATCTTAATTAAGCAAATTCGAAAAAATGTGTTTCCATCATCATTATTAGCAAACACCGAATATAGGATCAAAAATGTGAGCATAGATTTCCACACATTAAAAATTTATCATATTTCGATGGATATATAGAATATGAAATTGAGTTTGCTCAAACTAATTTTTTTAGCTTTCGGTGACAGCTTACAACCAAAAAAAATGCACCATAGGAACATTCATACTTTACAGAATTAATTATGCAAAAAATTCATACTTTACAGAATTAGTATTGTGATAGCAAACAAGTGTTTTTGACTCATGTCATATCATACACAGTTCACCACCTAATAATTAATTAACAATCTTGAAAGAAATTAAGTAAATGCATTTTCACAATTCCATGCTTGTACATACACCATAGGAACTGTTAAACTTCAGTACTCTTAGATTAGTTTTTTATGGACTCAGTGGAGTTAGGCAGAGATACGCTATTATCAAGAAAAAAAAATTATAGGCAGTGAAATTTGATAGTATGCTCACCAAACCATGTGATTTGGTTGATCCAATTTTGATAGATTTCATAGATTGTAACCTAGCTATAATTTAGCTTAGCTAGGGAATTCTTTGTGTATTATGTATTTTTATCCACCTAGTCAAACAACTATAACGATCATGGAGGTAGCCTATATTAGTTGAGCGTAAATATCGTGTTGTGTATGACGATAGTTCCTTTTTTTTTTCTCTTACATTCAGCATATTTCTATATCCTGTGTTATTTAATTCCAATATTCCTAACAACAAACAATTTATTAAAATTTACCCTCTTTCAAATAGAAGAAAACTGATGTTATATGATTATTTTAAATTACAAGTGACTTTAATGATAGATATAATTAAATTCAACATGTACACCAATATCATATTAAAGATTAATCGGCATAATTTTCTATTTTATAGTTATTCTACAATTAATCTTATTTTTAATTTTTCCGAAGAAAGAATTACCGTACTTAGCGTAATTAATCATATGTTTGATTCAAAATCTTGATATTTAAGAGGGAATCAGATGCAAACTGTGTGTGTGTCAATCAAATTGGGCTATGAGAATTTGTGTGGTAGATGCAATTGCCATTTGTGTTATACAATTACAATAACGTCAGCACGCAAATTAATATCTAGCAAGTGGAGAATATTTCAACTTAAAAACTTCACGCTCAAATTAACTCTTTATCAAGTGGTGGAGGCGTTGAAATTGAACCTGGAAACGTCACGCTCAAATTAATTACGGTTTAAACAATAATACAGAAAATATAACCGCAATTGACATACGTACCACAATATTTAAAGTTGTGTTGATACTATTTGAATTTCCATGAGCATAGAACATCACAATGGCATAGTATATCCAATCGAGTCTCATTAGTCATGATCATTAGACCTCGAAAATAAAATAATTGAAAATAGTCTTATGCAAAAATTTTAAATCCTAAAATTTTTAATAGAAAAACTAGAACATAGGCATAGTATGTCCATCGACGTCCTTAATCATGATCATTAGTCCTCGCAAACAAAATAAATGAAACAGTCACAACTTCTTGACTCAAAAATTCAAATCCGTAATAATTTTGTAATAGACAAATGAAGAACATAGTATTTTGTCTAATAATAAACAACAAAAAAAAAAAAAAAAATTCTAATTAACTTGATCTTGAAATTGAACCCGGTTAACTCAAGCTCAAGTTAATTATCTGTTTGAAGAGAAATATAAAAAATTTAAAGAAATTATACGTACCTAATTATTTGAAAGTGGTGAGATACGAATTTAGAGTCCTGTCCTAGGCAGCGCGATTGGCGTATAACATCCATCGATTCCATTAGTCAAGAACAATAGTCCTCCGCAAAACAAAACAAAACAAGGCAAAATACTCAGCACTTATTATCAAAAATTTAATCCGTAAATTTGAAATAGACAAAGTAGAACATAAGGCATTGTCTAAGATATACCCATTACTGATTTTTCATGAAATTAAAACGCGAGACTTTTCAAGTTCAAGTTAATTACGGTTCAAGACATAAATACCAAAATTTAAAAAGCAATTATTCTACCTAATTATTTGAAAGTGTGGCGATACGTCTTTGAGAACACTTGGGCCTAGGCATCGTTATTGGCGTGATACATCCAATCGAGTCCCTTAGTCAAACAGCATTAACCTCGCAATAAAATAAATAAAAACAATTCACTATTATTACACTCCAAAATTCAAATTTGTAATATTTACAATAACAAAGTAGAAACTCAAAGCATTATTAATATACCTATTTAACTTGAGGTTGAAACTTGAACCCTGAAAACTTCACGCTCCAATTAATTACGGTTTAATATAATATAATAAAATTAAAGCATTGATAGTGCACAATATTTAAAGTTGTGTTGATACGTATTTGAGAGTACCTTACCCTCGCCTAGACATCACCATTGGCATAGTACATACTTCCAATCGAGTCCATTAGTCATGATCTTGTCCTCGCAAACAAAATAAATGGAAAACAGTCACTACTTCCTGACTCAAAAATTCAAATCCTAAATTTGTAATAGACAATTTAGAACTAAGGTATTGTCTAATAATATCTAAATTAACTTGATCTTGAAATGAACCCGAGGAACTGTCTCAAGTTAATTACGGTTGAGAGTATAATATAAAAAATTTAAAGAAATTAATACTCTACCTAATTATTGAAAGTGTGGGAGATACGAATTTGAGAGTACCATTGGCCTAGGCATCGCTATTGGCGTGGTACCTCCAATCGAGTCCATTAGTTTAAGAACAATAGTCCTCTCGCAAAACAACAAAACAATTGAAAAATACTCAGCACTTATTACTCAAAATTCAAATCCATAAAATTTGAAATAGACAAATTAGAGGTACATAAGGCTTGGTCAATATACCTAATTAACGTTGATTTTGAAATTAAACGCGGGGAATTTCCAAGTTCAAGTTATTACGGTTCAAGACATATACAGAAAATTTAAATCAATAATTATGTACTCCTATTATTTGAAAGTGTGGCATACGTATTTGAGATCCTGGGCCTAGGCATCGTTATGGCGTGATACATCCAATCGAGTCTCATTAACCAAGACATTAATCCTCTCAAAATAAAATATAAATAAAAACAATCACTAATTATTACTCAAATTCAAATTTGTAAAATTTAAAATACACAAAATAGAACATAGGCATTACTATAATACCTATTTAACTTGATGTTGAAATTGAACCCTAAAACTTTCACGTCAAGTTAATTACGGTTTAAGATAAATATAGAAAATATAAAGCATTGATACGTCCACAATATTAAAGTTGTGTTGATACGTATTTGAGAGTACCTGGGGCCTAGACACTCACCATTGGCATATTACACTCCATCGAGTCCATTAGTCATGATCATTATTCCTCGCAAAACAAAATAAATGAATACAGTCACTACTTTCTTACTCAAAAATTCAATTCGTTAAAATTTGTAAATAGACAAAGTAGAACATAAGGCATTGTCTACTAATATCTAATTAACTTGATCCTTAAATTGACCCGGGGAACTCAAGATCAGTTAACTACTGTTCAAGAGAAATATAAAAAATTTAATAAGAATTATTACGTACCTACTTAGTCTGAAAGTGTAGAGATATGTATTTGAGAGTACCTTGTCCTCCGGCATCGTTATTGGCGTGGTACATCCAATCGAGTCCATTATTCAAAAACAATAGGTCCTCAGCAAAACAAAATAAAACAAATGAAAAATATCACTACTTATGACTCAAAATTGAAATCCGTAAAATTTTAAAATAAAAAAAGTAGAACATAAGGCTTGTCTAATAATACATAATTAACTTGATTTGAATTAATCCCGGGGAACTCAGCTCAAGTTAATTACGGTTCAAGACATATATAGAAAATTTAAAGTAATTGTTACGTACCTAATTATTTAAAAGTGTGGAGATACGTATTTGAGAATACCTGGAAGTAATTGTTACGTACCTAATTATTTAAAAGTGTGGAGATACGTATTTGAGAATACCTGTTCCTAGGCATCGTTGTGTGCATGATACATCCAATCGAGTCCATTAGTCAAGAGCGTTAATCCTCGCAAAACAAACAATGAAAATGTCCACTAATTATTACTCAGAAATTCAAATCTGTAAAATTTAAAATAGACACTTGAACATATGGTATTGTCTAATAATACCTATTTAAACTTGAGGTTAAATATTGACCCGGAAACTTCACGCTCAAGTTAATCTTCGGTTTAACATAAATCCCCAGAAATTTAAATCAATTAATACGTACCACAATATTAAAGTTGTGTGATAATACGTATTTGAGATATCTGGGCTAGACATCACTATTGGGATAGTACATCCAATCGCGTCCCATTAGTTCAAGAGCATTAAGCCTCGCAAAACAAAACAAATAAAAACAGTCACTATTTATTACTCAAAAATTCAAATCCCTAAATTTGAAATAGACAAGTAGACATAAGTCCATTGTCTAATAATATATCGAATTAATTTGATCTTGAAATTGAACCCCGATAGAATTTTCAAACTCAAGTTAATTAAGGTTTCAAGAGAAATACAAAAATTTTTAAATCTATTATTACGTACCTCATTATTTGAAGTGGTGGATATACTTATTTGAGAATACGCATTAATCCTCGCAAAACAAAACAAATAAAAACCTTTAATAACTTTATTACTCAAAAATTCAAATCCGTAAAATTTAAAATAGACAACGTAGAACAAAGGTATTTTTTAATAACATCTAATTAACTGATTTTGAAATTGAATCTGGGGAAACTTCAACTGAAGTTAATTACGTTCAAAAGAAATATAGAAACTTTAAGTCAATTATGACGTACCTCATTATCTGAAAGTGTTAGAGATAAGTATTGAGAGGACGAATTAGTCCTCGCAACACAAAACAAATGAACACAGTCACTAATTATTACTCAAAAAATTTAAATTCGTTTAAAATTGTAATAGACAAAGTAGAGCATAAGGTATTGTCTAATTAAAACTAAGTAAATGGATCTTGAAATTGAACACGGGGAACGTCAAGTTTACGGTTAATTAGGTTAAGAGAAATATAGGAAATTTAAAGGAAAGAAATTATTACGTACCTAATTATTTGAAAAGTGTGGAGAAGATACGAATGTGAGAGTACCTAAACTAGGCAGTGCTATTGGCGTGGTACCTCCAAATCGATCCAGTAGTCAAGAAAACTATTAGTCCTCGCCAAAACAATATCTTGATTTTGCCTCCAATCTTGACACAAACACTTTTACTCTAGAATTAAAACATTAGATGCAAAGAGAACTAGACCTTTTACTCATACATAGACATATTTTTTATACACAAAAAACCTAACAATAATATAGATCATATTTTTTTCAAACCAAAAAGCCGAATCTTCTGCATAAGCAACACACTACCTACACTCTATGCATTTCTTAAAAAAAAACCAACAGTACCCTTGTTGGAATTGATATCACACAGTAAATGAACTTTTTCAAGAAAAAAGAGCTAAATATTAGATATATTAACCCATTAGTCTTGTTGACAAAATAAATAGAAAAGCCCCCAAACTTAATCAAATAGTATCCATAAACATAAGGATGATCATTCTTTGGTCCTGTGCCTTTTAATTTTGAAACTGTGCAAAACCTCTATCCCTCCTCAACAACTTCCACGATAAAAAAGATAGAAGACAAAAATTGTGTTACGGCACAAGTTGAGCAACTTTCTTCAAACCAACTTCCACAAAAAGTATCAATGGACCCAGAGATCGACGATTGAAAGAATGGAATATCAACATCATAATTGTATGAATAATTTCTAATATGCGATTTAAAAATTGCTCTTACATTTTGAAACTTTACAATACCCAAATTCTACCACCCACAAGCCCAACGTCCTTGAAATAGTGGTATAGAAAAAAACTCAAATAAATGTCGCCGTGAGAAAGTGCATAACTCATACGGAAAAATGATGATGAAACTACCTCATACCTCGGTCAGAGATTGGTGAACCGCTTATATGAGATACGTTTCCTGATCTTTTCTTCCAAAACTTCCACCAAAGTCTCAAAGCCTCGAGCCAACGTTGAAAGAATGAATATTAACATCGCTCCTTTAGTGAAATAATTGAAATGTTGTATTTGAAAATTTCCAAAAGGATAATAACCAAATTCTTACAATTCCCAACTTTGCATTTCAATAGCACCCGCGTCCTCATTCAATAGTGAAAGCTAGAAGAAAATTTCAAATATAATACGATCCAATTGAGGCAGATGGAGTATAGTGTTCTTTCACTTAGGTTAAAATCCGGGGGGGCTGCTCAACTCATTAGTTTTGATTCATGAACATTAATACTCTTTAATTGTGCGGAGTTACCTAAGCAAATCATTCTTGACAAGTAATAAAAGTGTTCTCCCATATTTTCATCACTACAGGGGCTAGAGATCAAAAGAGCAACAATTGATCGGCTAAACAACTCAACATTCGAATAGTAATTTCTTCATGTTCAAGCTACGGGAAAAATACCATTGATACAAATAAGCCCCCTTTAGTTACCTAATTTCATTTCGTTATAGATAATATGGATGTGAGCTTTGGAGTGGAGACGAAACTGTGAATCAAACTTCTGTAGGCATGGAAGCGGCCGCCCTTGTAAAGTTTACATAATTGGTGAAAAAAACAATCGAAGAAAGAAAGAAGAAAAAAACGTTATCGAGGTGTTGTTCTACTCTAACTCCGTTACAAACAATGCATGAATTTTAAATGAAAGGAGGAAGGAGAGAAATGAAAATTCTAAGCAGGGAGAAACTCACAAGACTTACCCCATAGTACAAGGACCTCTGGTAAAAAAGGGTCCTAGCTCCAATGTATATATGCATAACTGCCAGTTCTTTCTACCTCCTCCTCATCTTTTCCATTCCTTCAGACTTGCGTTTTTCAACTTTTATAGCGTTATGAAACCACTCATGATCCCATAACCACCATATCTTTCTCCCTCTTCTTCAATCTAGATAGCCAAACCAGCTGCACTCCATTCAAACCTACTAACCACCAAAGTAGAAGACAACAAGACCGTTGTTGCCATAAAAAGAGGCAGTTGGCAACCCTTTCATTTGCACAATTAAAGTGTCCCTTCCTCCTTCCAGGCTTTGTATTGTAACCTCACAGAGATTCTATCTCAATCGAGGTAGAAGGGATTATCATGCGCCAGCATCTTGGCTGTTATTTCCCGCAGCCACAGGGAAGCTTCCACTCCATTATCTTACTGGTTGAATCATATAGTAGGAAAATAACCCGGACCAACCATATTCGACACACCACAGAAAAGAAGACCTACAAAAAGGGATAAAGAAAAGAACATACAAAAAAAAAATTAGAAACTTACAAGAATAAGGAAGTTATGTAAATGACAGGACTAATGCAAATACGTGTTGAATCACCAGCTTGCGGCCCTTAAACAAGAGAATTTTTTATATCCTAAGCGAGAAAAAATGACAATAAGACGGATGAAAATCACATAAAAAAACCAGGAAATATAGGAGGACATCTGGCTCTGCCAGCAGCTCGGGGCATCTTCTTATGCAGTATTGTAAACTTCTTCTTTCTATTGATGTAGATAAGATGATCGAACATATACTTAATCTTTTGCAGAACATTCTCCCACGTATATGATTCTTGTTTACAAAAGAATTTTGCATTCACATAATCCAAATGGCACATCATCCTCATTATCTAGATGTGATGAAAAACCGACATTTCCTTCTACATTAGTCTCTCCGGGATGTGTTGTAACATTGAACAGTTAATTGATTTTTGGTTTGTTGGTTCTAGGGCTTGATTGGTCAGTCAATGCATCAGAGACCCATTACGTCATTTCATCGAGGACCCGCTGTTGTGGATTTGGACCTATCTGTTCCACTGGTAGCTGTACTGCGTAGTTTGACCAAAGGGGTAGACAACCCAGATTGGGAGACAGAGACAATTTCAGTAAGGCTACAACGAGATGAGAAGCCTTCCCAGGTTGAATGTTGTCTACAGTACGAGGATCCCTACCTTGTAAATACATAGGTTAGAAAAGAAAATTTTGCAAATGTGCCAGGACGAAACAAAAACAATGTATGATAAGACGAGCAGGTTATGCTACGTTTAGTAGGGATTATGAAAAAGAAAAGGAAAAGGGGAGGGGAGAGGGAGAGGGAAGGAAGTGGGTCCCAAATAGGGGATTTGATTTCCATCTTTATTCAATAGAGGTAAAGAAATAATAGCAAGGACGGGGGGATATTGTTTAAAAAAGGAAATCACTGATAAGCATGCGGGGTAATACTAGGGCGGCGCGTATTGATTTAACGCCTAATTCAAATAGGATAAGCAGTGATGATCCTAGGACCAGTACGCACAAGGCTCACGACTACAGATTGCTTCTCGAAAAAAACTAGCTAAACTTAGTTAAGCCTTTTGAATGTTGGTTCTCAAATAAGCCAGTTATGGGTGTTACCAAAGCTATAAGGGGAATATACCATTTCTTTCTTTTTGTTGGATAGGATCCTTGATTACAAAGTGCGATTTGGGTCTTACATTTGCTGCCAAACCTACCGACAATACTCCTATGTCCAAATCCATTAAAAATCAACCGGACTTCTGCACTGTTTTGTTTTTTGGAAATTATTTTATGGCAAACATTTCTAACAGATTGGAGGGGGGGGACCATTGAAATGATTGGAAACATTACATAATGTTGGTCAAGTTAAAAAATAAATGAGTATCGTACCTGTAGCATTTATAATTCCCCTACATTAGAAGGTACCCAGGTTTCACCATGCGAGCGAGGAAATCCGCGTCAAACTCCTCCGAGTTTATACCAACAAAATACAGTATATACGACTTTGTATCATTAATGTTCGGGTGGAATCCTCAGGGAGAGTACTGGATTCATATGGCAAAGTTT